>JAKSZP010015914.1:0-165502 GCA_022478985.1 Massospora cicadina | reverse complement strand
TTGGTCAGCAAATTGTGTTTGCCAAAAAAATTGATTTTTCTGGTGTATTCATCCTTCATATGCGAAATTTGGGTGCTCAGACGTCGATACTGGTCACAAAATTCATTGTTATGGTTTAACTGCACCTCTTGGGCTTCATGATTAAACCTCATGAACTCTGAAGCGTTAATAAAAGTCTGAGTGATATTGCTGACCCAAGATTTGGTGATTCCTCCTTCCTCTAAGAAATTTTTCAAAGATGGGATGCAATCTGTCATTTAGCTCTTGTGCTAATTCTGCTACCTGGTCATTAGCCCAAGAGGTGCAGTTAAAATTTGTCTCCAAACTAGAACGGACCTCAGCAAAGTTGGCTTCCAATCGCTCATTTAAAATTTGGCCCGCCTGGCTGGAGTTGTGAGAGAAGTTCACCAACTCAGTAATGGCTGCATGATGGCGGGCGATTGTCATCTGAGAATTTCTAGAGGTGGGATGTACAAATTCAATTTAGTATTGGGCGATATTCTCTATCCCAATTAAATTTTTCAGATCTGAGCTACACTTGTTTGATGATGAGCAAGATATCTCATCCACAACACATCTTGCTGTCGTTGGTGGTAAAAAGGATTACTACTATTGTCTGCGGGCCCTTGTCTTTTTTGATACCCTCTTAACAACTGCTGTTCAAGACGTTCCAGCTCTTCAGGTGAATTGGGCTTGTTGGGATAGGTAATAATGGGTACAACCTCCCAATTAATCTGGGACACCATCATTTCAGTATTCCCATTGGGCCCAGTGATGGTTCTGAATAATTGACTGGGATTGATCCCCTGCTCAGTGTGGTCACCATCTACGATCCCAGCCATGAGCGCCACTTGTTGAGTTTTGGTTCTCTTTGGCGGGCTGATTCTTCTTCTGCAGTAGGATGAAGTTTTGTGCATCTATTGTATGATGACAATAGACTGGATGGTGACTAAAATTTAATATATAACTTCTTGGTAGTACTTAAATTTGTATTCCCTGTCATTTACTTGGACGATGGCATGCCTCCCTGATCTTACTGATCCCAAGTAAAGTCTCAACTGATACAAAGTAAGTATTAAATGCAAAAAGTTTATAAGTTAAATTATAAACTAGTCATAGTAGTTGAATGTTTTTTATTAGCATCAACTTGAGGGTTATTTATAGGGTTCAATGTTCACCACATCTTACCCATGACATCTCATTTTCAATGGCACTTGGCCACGTAAAATGTTTGTAAGAACGTCTACAAATACTTCAACTCAGGGCATCATGCTCAGCCTCAGGGTTGGTGTAAACACCGTCATCATTCTCAAGATGGCGTTTCAGATGCATCTGCAAATAGCTGAGCTGATTCTCTTTCACATGTAATCAGCAGCACATACAAGGCGATTTGTATCACTAATTAGTAATTAATTTGATCAAAAACTTGACTGACATTAAAAACTAAATTTGACATAGATCAACAAAGTCTACGTGCCTGAGTCATTAAGTCAATACTTAATTTAAGTCCAACCTAACCAACAAAGCCCTCAAGCCCATGTCATCATAGTTGAATTTTTATTAAGTGAAATTGCTAGGCCACAAATCCCAAGTTCAGATATACTTAGGATATACCTGAACCATAATCGCCGAAATCTAATATGATCCATAATAAGTTTAGCATGCTAGCATTATTATGTCCTTATTGAATATCTGACAATTAGGTCCAGTCAATTACTCAACACTGGCCTACCTGATAATCTATTACTGAGTAATCAAGATGCTGCCATTCCAGGCCTTATATGAGATAGAAGCACAATTACCTAGCAGTTTCCAGCTGCTGATGGATTTTTCCACTCCTGAAACTTCTGAGTTAACAATGAGGGAACTGGGCAACAAAATTATCAGGTTAAATGCGCTTGCCACCTAAGGGATTATTACAACCACTACTTGGGAGATTTCACAATATAATGCATTTTTAACAGTCCTTCCCACCTTAAAAATTGTAATCTCTGCATATTTTATTATCATCGCCCTGGAAGATGGCTTGAAAAAGCTTTCACCTCATGGTTTGAGTTATACCACATAGTTTATATGTGGCGTATTAAGAATTTATTACAGATGTTATCCAGGGCTCGTTGTTAATATAGTCCATGCTATATTTATTCAAGCCTATGTACCCCTCTGGCAGGATCTTAGAGTGCAGCTGGAGTTTGTAATGGCGTATGTTCAAACTTATTGAAGACCATAATAATGAGAGGTTCAAGAACCTTTCTCTGGAATTGAGTCTCACTGACATGAATGAATTGTTGCATACTGATCAATGCCTTAAATGGACAAGAGCCAATAAAAGGGATTCAATATTTATCTTAAGATAAGATTCTAACTGGGCCTAAAATTGACAATTGGGTAAACTGTATCCTGAATCCCTGAGTCACAATCCTAAAGCAACATAATAATGTGAGAACAACAATCCAGACATCAACATGTGAAGATCTTTACTTCTTGACCTCATACTAGATGAGAAGTGAAGACTTGATCAGGGAGGACCCAGACGCTCTCTAAGCCACAAGGCACCTAAACATCATATAATTACTATTAAACTTTAGTCTAAATAAAGTTAGTTCCAAATTATTTTCTATATATCTAATTAGTGTATTACTTTGAGCTTCTTATCATATTCTCAACAATAGCATTAATGGTTGTAAACAATATAGTTGCAAATATATTAACTATTCTGGCATTTTAGTTCGTTGTCATTGCCTTTCATAATTCATTACATCAATAAGAGCCATCCCAAAGGAAAGTAAATCTCTGGACAGGACATCCCTCCGAAACCAAAAATCAACTATGTGATTTTCTATAAAGGTAGACAATATATGCTTCAATGATTTATTGCCATCTATTGACATATATTATGAGATAGCTTCCTAATTCTCACTTATGAGATCTGGAAGCTTTAGTACAATGGGAAAATGAATTTCAAGGATAAGCTATGAATAAGATTATTAATCAGACTTTTATCTGAAAGGAAACAGAAGAACTTAATTGAGGGGGACAAGATACCCTCTTAAGGCAACAAGTTCCCCCAATCTATAAAACTGAACGGTTTTGTGACATTATTGAGTTCTTAATTAATCATACCGAATATCTCACGTGCTTTTGTTATATTCCTGTTAGATTAAGCATTGTAGCATATCTCCATTCTTACAACATATGGTAGCTCATTAAGATTTTTCAAAAACAAAAGTAGCATTTGTCATTGATTATATAGAAGCCATATTGAACAGAGACATCCAAAAAATTATATAGAACCTCTAGTTTAGACATCAAAAGCCTGAAAATCTTTTTTGACAGCGCAACAATTTTATGACGCTGTCGTTCTAGAAGATATGGCCATACAACTCACTTTTTTATTCATTTAACCCCCAATGCCAACTCTTCTAATCTTTTATCTTGCTTCTACCCAAAGTTTTTGAGTTTGTTCTCAGGGGCAAATAAAATGTACAAAAGCATTAAACAGGTATTTGGCTCAGTTTTTTCTTGAAAATAATCTTTCTAGTCTTATTGATATGGCTCACCACAGTTTTTACTTTACCTTTTCTTTTTAGGTAAAGGTCTAGCATTCCATTAGGTTTTTTACTAGTGTGATAATTATGCGGTGTGGATATCCTAATAGCTAAAATTTTATTAGACTGATTAATACTAATATTGGATTTTATTTTGTACAACTTGGCAATCAACACACTGCAATCTGTACAATATGACATGGATACCATGATATTTTCATATATCAACAAACCTTTCCAGGACATTAAGTACTGAAACCCTTAACATGCTCTCAATGCTTAATACATCTTTATTATTGTATTGTTTGTTTCCTTTAACTAAAAGGGGCTTTATCTCAGCTGGAATGGTCTCTTGAAGGGATGTACTAATTAATAACAAATTGTTGGGAAAATATTTCATTTTTCAGTAAACTTTAGTTTAAAAAACCGTTATTAATAGCTTTTCTCACTATGAAATGTCCCGCCATTTTACAAGACAAAATAATTTTAAGTTTCTTGAGTAGCAAGTTTTTTGAAGTCAGAAAAGCCAATATACTCATTTTGTACTTTGGGTACAGACATCCATTGTTACTAAAATCAAGACTAAGTCTTGATTCTTTGTGACAACTTAAATCAAAACTTTTGATACATTTTAGGTGTTCTACAAGTTTTAGTTAGTTATGCAATCCTCAGTCTTTAGTTGTGATATTTTTAGGAAGTATAATATCTTAATTTTTTATCTGGAAGGGAGTCATTCCCGTTGATGAATGTACCAAGTTGTTGTATGAAATTGGGCTATAAGAGGATCAATTGCATAATTATCATATGCCACATGATGTAGTATAAATGATATTAAATCACCACTTCCTTTTTTCATTGCATATGGCCATCTGAATGAGGGTGGCATGCTGTATATCTTCAAGTTTTTATACATAGGTTGGATCACAAAGCTTCTTTTTATTAGGAAGTAAAATAGGTCCCTCAGTCATTTACCATTTCTTGAAGAAATCTAATAGCACGGAAGACACGTCAACAAGTAATTGAGCTAATGCCTCTTCCAAACTGGCTATCACTCTATGGATGAACAAGGAATACTTTATGAAATGATGAATGACTACTATTATGAAGTCATACCCTTCAGACTAAGTCAAGAATGCTATAAAGTCCACTTAAACATAGGTCCATAGATCAAAACTTATATAGAGGATGAAGCAACTTAGTTATTTATGTTTGGTTTGATATTTCACGTTCACAGGTTAGAAATTATGCAATTCATTATGTAATATCTTTTGGTCTTTAGCCAGTCATAGGTTTTCTTTACCAACTCAATGCACTTTCTTAAACCTGGATAGCTAATTACATGAGGATTATGATGTTTACTCATGACTGTCTCCCATATTGTAGATAATCACATATTTTTAATGAAATATATTATCCTATATTGATAGTGTAGAGTTAACAAAAAGTTTTGTGTCAATCAAGAAAAACAAGGTGACTATCTGTGGTAAAGAAATGCTGGCTTTCCAAGACTTATGATCGCAATGGTGCATTTAAGTTGGCGACCTAAAAAATTGTGTATTTTCAAATGAAAGTACTGCTGTTGGGGTATAACTGTAACCAGATGTTTCTTTTTTTCTATAGCTTAGGCCCAAACTCAGTTTTAATAGAACATTCTGGAAATACATGGTTAGTGTCTTGCACAAACTCATATCAGTAGACACTCAGTAAAATCAAATGAGTTTGAGATTAGTTGTGTCCCAACTTTTTGTAATTACTAGTAATTAAGTAAAGGGTAATGACATGTGTTATTGTTACCATACTTTATCCCCTTAAAATAAGGTTGCTACTATTAAATGTTTATGCTACTGTTGCCATTGCCTTACCATAGATAGATTAGACTAATAATACAGGTAAGTTCCTAGAAAATATACCATTAATGTTTGTGCCCTCATGTTCTTAAATATACTCCCCTTAAGCCACTTCATAAAAAATTTAACATCATAATTAAAAGCTTGTCCTTGTTCATATTTAGGGTATTGGTTTGGATATAAACACCTGTTTTATAGCCTCAAATGATAGCTGGCATTTGAATCATCAATAAACGGAGCATTTTTTCATGTAAGCGGATGAAATGAAGTTGTTACTGATCAGGTTAAACCAATTGTATATTTTAAATTGGTTTTGAATTTCTAAATCCTGAGTTAAAATGGATTTTGGAATTTAAATTTGAGGTTGGGATCAGCGTTGGGTTGTGCCCCTCCAAAGTCATTCTTTAGGCTTATAAGAGCTTAAAAAATGGTGCAGGAGAGGCTCCATAGAAAGGCAACCTTAAAGTTTGAGCCCACATGATTTTTGATCTTGATATAAAAAACTCTCTTTTCCACCCCTAGCGTGGTTTAATCTTATGGCTTTTGATGCCACCCTTTCCTTGTTTTACGTGGCATTCTGTGACACATAAAATTTTGTCATGATAATGTATATAGTTTGGGGCTTAATATTCACCTGGTACTCTTTCTTTTTCCTTGTTGTGCTTACAGCAATATTTTATCAGGAAACTGTTTATTTGCGACATTTTTTATTATATAAAACAGAATAAGGGTAATTCTGAGGTTTTCAACTTTTCTTACCTATTTTTTCTTTTTTGATTCAAGATTCCCTAATTCAGAGGCTTAATTGGTCAGTTGCATGAGTCACTAACACTTATCTCAAGAGTTTAATCTTGCATTAGATAGTATATTGGCTCTATAAATTAGCTCGGAACTTAAGGCAAGATGGCAATCAGAAACTGGTATTTTCCATTCGTTACCTGAGCTATGAGTTGAAAGAGCGTTGGCTTGGACTTTTAAGCAATGGCTTATATCAAAGAGGTTGTAATTGTTATAAGTTGTTGGCGTGGGCCACAGCAAAACAGTATCCAATTTGGAGAGTTTAATCCATAATCATATAATGAACAACAGATTATGAGGAATTATCTTTATCATGTTATTCAAACTTTTTTATTACACAAACAAGTCCTCTTTCTGCAACACCATTGCCATTGCAACTAGTTATTTATCATGTTGTTTTGGGGTGGGTGAGAACAATGATATGAAATCACGTTAGCTTTTGCAATATTGGTTATCCCCCATTAGGTTGGGACCAACTTGTGATAAAAAAATGTTAGCTGCTGCACAGAAGTACCAAATATATCCTAATACATGATCAATAAACTTCTGGAACATTGTTGAAGCATTTTCCAACCAAATGGCATTAACCATATTTGAATTCTTACTTTCCTAAAGTGCATGGCTGTCAACTTCCCTGAATTTCATTAATTCTCACCTAATTTCTGGCATTAAGAAAGTCTTGTATATAAAAGCTTTTGGTTTGAAAATTTCTTGATTGATTGACACTTTCAAGGAAATAATAAATTTCCATTACTGTAATTCAATAATTTTTATAGTCTGTTTAAGGCCACAGAGCTTCTTTGTCTTTCTTTGCAAATGCTATGGGCAATGCAATTAATGATTTTTTTGAACATACACCCTCTAAAAAAAGTTTTAGTCACTTAAGTGTTTTTTAGGTTTTATCTTTATATTGGTCCCTAGGTATAGTTGACAATTAAATATAAAGAACCTGAAAGGTGAAATCTAAAAACAAAAAAGATTGTTCAGGAAGCTGAGAACCTAAGTTATACTATTATTGTCCTTATAAGGTTCTAAAATCTCTGAAAAATATGCAGCACATACAAGTCCAGATGACCAGCATCAACATCTGGATTGCTAGAAATTCTTTTGCAGAAGCAGAAAGGGGCACAAAGCCCCAGTAGACCCCTCTCTCAGATAAGTGACCTAGCTCACATGGTGGATGAGCGTGGGTTTCTTCCCTGTCTCCTAATGAACCTCTCTCTCTGCCCCCATTTCCTCTACTGATCTAGTGAAAATAATTTAAGGGGTGTGAAAAGAGGTGTCTCAGTTTAGGGCCCTCCAGAAGGACCTTCAGGATCATTATAAGAGTGTGCTGGTCACTGATGATATTCAAGAAACAGCTCCACCCTACTCAAATCCCAATATGAGTCCTAGTTCATCTAATAATTCAGATCAGGGTTTTTATAGTAATTTAGATCACGGATTGAACCTGCAGATAACACATAATACCACCAATGTCTATTCAATAAAGTGTTTTGATTGGACAGGTTCCCATGGAACTAGTGTTTGTAACTTACTCATTTGGAAAAAAATATTCAAGGTTAGTAGTATCCCAATAGATTACTCCCTGATCCAGAAGACATGCTATCAAAATTTATTGATGCATTTGAGACTTTTAATGCTTCTTTCAACCCATCGTGCAAAGCCCAGCCTGCCAATCAGGATGCCCCGCAGAGGCTTATTGCTCATAAATCTCTATGCCCCCTTTTTCTCACCCCTACTATATAGGCAACTGCTTTCCTTAGGGTAGGTTGCCATTTAATTCTTAATTTTCCCCCTTATACTTAATAAAAACCCTGTTTCCAGTAGTTAGCTGCTAAGGCCATCTTCCACTTTTGTCCTTTCTGGTAGTAATGGTATCTGGCAATGCACATCGCAATATTTGATTTAGTTCAAGAATTTTTTGAGAGGGCATCATGATCTGCTGATCCAGAAGTTCTCTGTGCTGCACAGAGCTCGCATGCCTTAGCTCTCCTGATTCTAACTGCTAATCCACCATATATGCTTTGGATGCCAATACTTTGTATATATCCTATGATATGCCATAAATTTGGTGAATCCGCCCACTTTATGTTCACATATTATTCCAATCTGTTTTATCCCAATACTGAACAGCCTTGAATCTCTGAGGCGTTATTGCCTCCTACCTCTCCCGCCCATAAAGTTGTTTCAGTAATATCTGTGGTTGACTCCATTAAAGCCTCTGGCTTGTTATGGTCCCTTTAGTATGTTTCTGAACCAATTATCTAATCATGTTAGCCTACTAGTGCCACAACTAAAAGTCACTTGTTCTGATGATCTCTTGCATGCTGGGCTATTCACTGGGAGTTGATAAATCCAGTTCACATAGCCAGTCTTTAAATGTTAGCATGAACTCATATAGCACAAGTACTCTGTTCATATGAAAAGAATCTGTCAAGGCCACTGCACGGCCTCTTAGATATATTATCCAGAAAAGGGATTTCAGAAGATTCAAGGTCATTTGTGAACAACAGCTTATATTTAATTATTTTAACACAAGCTTCTTACCTATGTCTACATCATGCACCTATGATGATGTGGTATAGTAACCAATTTTATAGTAAAAACTGATAACAAATTTTCAACCTTGAGTGGAAATTTTAGGGTCATTAGATCGCCAAGCAAATTACAAAAACCTTGAATGCATCTAGAACAAGAATGATCTGTAATATAAAACCAATACCAACTCCTGAGTTAACCAAAAGCCAATAAAATTCCCAATAACCTCTGTATCAATCATGGTTTCTATATTAAATTTTTATATTCCCACCACAATATCTACTTTCTACATAAGATACTCAAAACAAGTATATCCATATGGTTCACAGTCTCAATTGTGGGACCCATAAGTGAGGCCCACAGACTACTGATTAATTTTAGAAAAAAAAGAGGTCATGAAGCAACTCTTTCAGTTTAAAGAGGCGGGTAAATGGAATTAATAAGAATAAACAAGGGAAATGCATTTTAGAAGTCCTGATACATAAGGTTACACCAATTATCCTGTTCAACTTGACCCATTATTCCCAAATTGTAGTCATTTATAAAAGGGTTTTATGGTCAAAGGAATAATTTTTATCTCAAAAGAGACTTAATTACATCTTTTTTTATTTAACTGAGGTAAGCTGACCAGGGGACAGACATTACCGAATATATGTGAAACTAAGAGAATAACTAAGAAATATAAAAATTGGGCACCCCAGGGTACTCAAGTTACCCCTGTTACCAGCGGGACTGCCAGGTATGGGGGTTGGTGCACTACTCCGAGGGGTTCCCCTGCTATGGAGCAGGTGTGAAGGAAAGGGTCTGTGTGGAGGAACCAGAGTGGGAACCATAATTCTATGAGCGCTTTTTGTCTTGGTCTCATATATCCATAGAGCCAGGCTTGGAAGTGCTCTAGTAAGTGGACATGTAATCTGTTAATAATCCCATGAATGGTTGGGACCGTGCCCTTGAATGCATCTAGTGCAATTGTGTGTATTGTCCACATTGCAATGGGTATTATTAGGGAGCGGAGGGTAGATGGGATTGGTGACTCAATCTGGAGCGCGAAGATACTCTTTGATATTGAGAATTCCTGTTCGTTTTGAATCTTGAGCAGGCGTGCGACTTCCTGCCATATAGCTTTGGTTGGGGGGCATGTTTCTAGGCGGTGATGTAGGGATCCCTCCCCTCCACATACTGCACATGTTTTGTGGAGGGAGTTGGAGCGGTCCGCCATCCTATAGGTCCTTCTCAAACAGCGCCAGGCGTTTGCTCTTATCCTTGGTTGTAGGAGTGGGTGGTGTGTCATTTTCCACATTGCTTTCTGTGTGGTTAAATCATAGGGAATGTCCAGCATATCTAGGTATTCTATCCTAGCTATGCCTGGGGTTGTTGCGAGCATATCCCTCTGGAGGTGGTTTTCTGGGTTTCTTAATTTGAATTGGGGGCTGGGTCGTCCCCTTCCCTGTATAGTACCCATGTTCTCTATGGTCCATCCCATACAGCGGATAGTTTGGAGGATATGTTTGAAATGAGGGGAGGTTTCATGTGGACCCGTTGCAGTAGGGTGCTTGGCAAGGTATGAAAGTATTCTGGGTGGACTATGTGGGTTGGTTAATTTGAGCGCCTGTGCAAAGTTAGTCCTTGCTGCTCTGGACCAACGTTGTTGTGGGAGGTCTGGAGCAAGGATTTCCTTTATCCAGGTACCTAGGATGTGATTGGCATGGCTCTCAAAATCTATTAGTCCCATGCCTCCGCTTGAGCGTGGGCCAAATAGTGTTTCCATCCGTATAGGAGGGTGAGAGACAGGCCACAGCCAGCCCTGGATTAGCGCGCGAATTGAGGTTATAAAGGTAGGTGAGAAGGCTATTGCATGGGCCTGGTACAACAGTATTGGGAGGATGAGCGAATTAGCAACTGTAACTCGTCCTGTTAGTCCTGGGGTTCTTCCCTTGAGGGAGGCGACGCATTTGGATACCCGTTGTAACAGGTTACTTTCCATTGTCTCATTAGCATATCCCCCTGATTCTAGCCAGATTCCAAGGTATCGGACAGGAGTGGTGGTGGGAGGTGTTGCAAAGGGTAAAATGATTGGGTTTTTTCTTCGAGAGTTGGTGTGAGGTTCTGATGTTGTGGCCCAATTGTTTGTGTATTTGCCTAAGAGAATGATTTCTGTCTTCCTTTTGTTGAGCGATGCATTGCTCACCTTGGAGTATTCCTCTAGAGTGTGTTCCAGCTGTTAGCCATCTTCATTGTTTGCTATACCTGCTATGCAGTCATCTGCAAAGGCCAGTATCTTGACTGTTGGTTGTCCTTGTGCGGTTATCCCCATGAGACGTGAGTCAGTTACTCGGAGGAGCGAGTCAAAGCTGAAATTGTATGTCAGTGGGCTGAGGGGGTCCCCTTGTTTGAGCCCTCTGTGTGGTTTGATATTGTTTGTTAGGAATCCAGGGCCGCATACAGCCACGGTTGCAGATTCTGTTAGGAGCATCGCCCATTTTATGAACCTTGGTGGGAGTTTGAAGGCATGTAGACATTCTTTTAGGTATGGCCAGCTAACACGGTCATACGCCTTTTCCTGATCCAAGAAGACCAGGGCACCAGTTGCTTTGGATTGGCAAATGTTTGCAACAGGGTGTATGTTGTTCCAGATCGAACGCCCTGGTATAAACCCAAACTGGTTGGGTGATAGGACGTCAGATGCAATTGCGCCTAATCTAGCTGCTAGAATTTTTGTTAGAATTTTTGTGTCAGTGTTGGAGAGTGCAATTGGGCGCCAGTTGGCCAGGTCCAACTAGTCACCCTTTTTATACAAGGTTATAACATAGGATTCATGGCCTCTTGGTAATAGGCGTGTTTCCAACAAACTCTGGTTCATTGACGCCAGTAGGAGTGGGGCAATTTGTTGAAAATATTTTTTGTAAAATTTGTAGTGTATCCCATCAGGCCCTGGGCATTTCCTACATGGTGCACCGCGAATTGTTTCCCAAAGCTCCTCCCATGTGATAAGGGATAGTATATTGTAATTTGGTGGTGTACTTTGTATCTTGGCAGTTTGAATAGATTCATTAATTTTTTGTGGCTCTGTTGGCATATCGCGATATAATTCGGTGTAATAGCGTTGTACTTCCACCTTGACCTCCTCAGGGTCAGTTGCCACAGTGCCGTTGGTCTTGCATACCTGTGTGCATGTGGGCTGGTTTCCGCAGGAGTGGAATTGGCGGAAAAAGTATGTCAAACAAGTTTCGCCTTCCTTTATATACTTACCTTTGTTTGATACTTTGATTCTGTGTTGGTGTTCAAAGATGAGATTATTAAGTCAGGCTGAAAATTTCTGTCCATTTGCATCCCTAATTAGGGCTATAGCCAGATCTCAGAGTATTTATTTCCAGGTGGTCTAGTTCTGCCAAGGTACGCTTGATTGTGGCTGTTTCTGAGGTGTACTTGCGTGATGCAATATGTCAGGTTTTGTTGTTTAATTTTTTTTTGAAATTTTCCCATGTTCTGATGAGATCCAAAGTGAATGGGGCTGTGAATTCTGGGTTTGTAGCCTTGTTTTCAACCCGGTCAGATATATCAGGCAATCTTATATTTTCTGGGTGAAGCTTTCTCTAAGGCGACACCTGTGTGTAGGATTGGGTTGGCACTAACTTCACCGTAACTAATTGGTGATCAGAAAAATTGATCTTTTTTGTTGTAAATTTGGAGATTCTTGAGTGGTGGGATTGTGGGATGAGGATGTGGTCAATACGACTCATTGATATGAGCAGTCCCTCATGTATGTTGGGTCTTGTCATATGGGGAAGGATTGGTGAATTGGGAGGAAGAGCATCCTGTAAGCCAAGAGATGCCTTCATTGTACGATATTCAATGTGTCCAGGTGGGTATCCCCTGGGATTAGGCCATCATCCTGTATTAGGGGTTATCCCAGCAGTTGAAATCGCCTAACATGATGATATTTTAGGAGGGTGAGAGTAGAAATTTTTTCAAAAAAATTTTCTCTCAGTTGCAGTGCACAGTGCGTAGATACATGCTAACAAAATTATTTCATCTTGGCATGTGATTGTTGCTACCAGGACTCAACTGTGCAAGTGTGATAATGAATTTGTAATTTTGAATTTTTTGTTGTTTTGGACTATCACCCCACAGTGAGACGTCCATACTGATTGTGATGGTGTGACCCTGGTTGACCAGGATTCTTCTTCCCCTTATAGGCAGTAGGTTTCTTGGATGGCCAAGATGTCTACAAGAGGTTTTTGCAGGAATGCCAGCTTTTTGGCTTGGGACATATGAGCCCTGGCTCCCGCGATATTTAATGTCCCTATTGACACTGAGGTGCCTGCGGCGCCTCAGGAGCGGTTGGGAGGACCCTCTGGTCCTATCCCACCGCGGCTCATTTTGGCCATGCTCCGCATCTGTACTCCAACTCTTTCACTGCCATTGTTGGTTCCCTTGATCTGACCCAATGATTCAAGGGAATTTCAGTTTTTTGCATTTGCATCAACTTTTCCTGCACAGGTCTCATGTTGATTTGATGCAGGTTGTTGATTGGATTTTATATTTGAGGTTCAACTTTGTTGCATTGTGCACCGCATTTTCATCCAAATTGCGGTTGCATTGTTCCTCAGTATGTGCATGACTGATGACGCTTTGTGGCTCAGTCTGGTTACTGTGAAAATTTTCGACCTGGGCATATTGTTCTGATTGGTTGGTTTGGTGAATATCTGAAATATCCTCCTGAATTTGTCTGTGGTTAATGGTGGATTCTGCATGTGCCGCTGCTTCAGCTGCTGCTCTCTTGTGGGCTTTTTGTGCTGCTTTACGCTGTTTACTTGTAACTGGGTCCACAATGGAGTATAGTCCATCTTCACCCCAGCGGAATGGGTGGTGGCCATCAGTCATTTTGGCAAAGTTTTCATTATCTTCGTCCATAGCTTCTTCACAAAATCATTTTCCATTAAGCCCTCTTTTACAGGGCATGAATGTTCCTTGTGGCCCAGTGAGCCACAGTGGTTGCAAATGGGTGGTGCGCATTCCAGTGTAACTTGGAATGTAGCTGACTGGCCCCCATCTGCAAAGTGAAATTCTGCTGCGCGGGGAATTCTGGATAAATCCTCTTCCACTTATGGGAAGGGGTTGATTACAGAAGTAGCTTTGCCCATACACAGGTCGAGCATTAAGCAAAATCGCTGTAATTTGAGTTGTTGGATTTCTCTGTAGGCCACAAGACCTTTGCAGAGCTCCTCCTCAATTACCTTATGAGGAAGGTTGGTGGGGAGCGAGTCAAAGGAGATGAACAAAGTTTTCGCTTTGTTCCATCTGGTGTGCGCAGTGCGCACAATTTTTTTACCCTCAGGGAGGGCAATTTCCACGCAGATTTTTGCTGCGGCATCGGCTTCATCTGCTGTTTTGAAACCAATATTGATCCAGCCGCAGCCTATGTTGTTGGTGGCTATGTACACCGCGTGAGGGAAAAGTGAGGGCTGTGCCTCACATGTTTTCTCCCACAGGGTCGGTGACTCATCCCCAAGGAAGAGTCTGATCCCATGTTCCACCTTTGATAAAAGTTGGTTGAATTGAATGTACATGTATTGCGCGTGCTTTACAGTAAATACCATAAACCCAGATGGTGTCTGAGTTTGCAATTTTCTTTATGGCTTGGGTTCCTGGTCCCCCTCCAGGGTGTTTCTTGACCTTAGTTGCACCATTAAGCGCACCACTTGCCGCGACGCTCACCCATGTTGTATTATTTTTGTTATTAAAGTCGCCCATCTTTCCTGTGTGTGATTATCCAAATTTGCTGTTCGAATCAAATCATAGTAACTAAACTGATTGCTATGAGAAAGAAAAGCTTTTAATCACATCTTTTAAATATCTGAAAATACAAATCTTTAGTCCTGATTCCACCAACCATAATTCATAATCTTTTTTGTTACTTTGGTTCTTGACCATTAATGCAGGAATAAAAGCTCCGCTGACTTCCACAATATTAACCTTTTGCTGATTAATGCCTTACTTTTTTAAGCAAACTCAGAAGACTATTACTCTTTTTTCAACATTTTTGTAATATTGGTTACCACTAGGACTCAAAGTTGGGTACTAAATAAATTGTTTTTTAGCCATTACTACCACTTTGGAAGTCATTAATTGTTATAATTTTATGGGTAATGGTTTTAGGTTTATTTGTAGGTTTTCACACCTTTTAAGTGTTTTATTAATTTTTAGACCCGCTGGAACTACTAAATAATAACCTTGGATAATTGCTAAAAGTTTGTTACTATACTGCTTTATTTACAAATTTTTTTAAAAGTCTCTGATCATGTTAAACAAAAAATTTTGGTTAAATATACCCATAATGTTGCTTTTCATTTCATTTAGTAAGGATAAGCTATCAATTAACAAAATATTTAGTTGTATTGACCCTCCAGTCAAGCATTAATGCTTTCCATTAATATACTTAAATAACAGCTAAAGGCAGTAAGTCAATACTAGTACAGCCACCAATACTAAAGATAAAAGCAAGGGTACTTGGTTGTTCATCAGGTACTGAGCACTTGTAGACTTTGCTCAGTCACAAAAATCACACTGAAGAAAGTCCAATGATGCAGTTTCTTTTTAAGTTTAAGAGCTCACGTTGCTCTCCTTAAAAAACCCCTTTCTAACTTAAGCTAGATATCCTAGTACCCTTTTTACAATATTGTCCAAATGTACATGGATGCATTATTATTTATTACATCAGAGGCATTAGACAAGTGGGAAACAAATTTAGGTTGGTCAGCACTCGCCCAAGGTCTTATTTGCAAGCCTAGAGTAAAGTTACTCAATACTAGAAGATTAGTAGCGCACAAAAAATGGTAGTCAAGCTTCTTTATGTAGTTACCCAACTCAACAAAAAACATCTTAAAAAGGAAATTAGTGCAACATTAAATGACTGAGTTACTATTTCAAAGATTTGATGTTCTGAAGAAAGACTTGCCTTCCACCATGAATCCCTTAACATCCAAGCTAGAAGCCACAAACTTTAAGTCATTTCTATTCTCATTATCTGGGTATTGGAACTTCTGAGCGAAAGATATTGGATTATTGGTCTAGAAACAATGCTCCCATCCCATTTACAAGGCTAAGCACAGGTAATTAAGTCCACCAGGATTGAAATTTGTGATTATGTGTGGGTGGGATGGTTGTTGTTCAAAATAAGTAAAATTCAAGAAGAAAATTATACCTAAATTTTGTTGCAATTAGTTACCTTCTCCATATCACAACTATTAATATACTTTTTTGTCATAGAGCGTCCAAAAATGCGGTCTACAAACCTACTCAGATAAGTGACAAAGATTATCTTAAAACATTGAGGACCTCCAAGTTAATTGATAAAAAGTGTTTATTAGCCCTTACAGCTGAAGCATCTCACCAAAATAAGATTGGAATTAGAAAAAAAGGGCTGGTTTGCTTAAAAATAGAGTATATTAAAAAACATAGGATCACAGAAATGGGAGAGATTTGGTAATATATTAGCTTGAGATAAATTGTAAAAGTTTTAAAGCTAAATTCTGATTCTAGAACTTTATCCATCAGCCTTGATACTATTCTTGATATTGGCAATTTCCAACCCTAATGCTCAATTTTGAGTATAATATGATATCCTAGTATTACTTTTTGCCCCTATATATAGTTTATTATTTTATGAAATCTATATATTGTAAACTACCAAATGTCAAAGTTCGCTGTTTGGTTTTATGTCATGATCTGTTATTTTCCTGAAAAAGTAACAAATTTGGAACTTTACTCCACAAGTGACTCCACAGACTTGGCAGCTTCACCATCATATCATGAGTTGCCATAAAGTTTCCTAATACTTTTTAGAGTTTTGGCTGCTTCCTCACCTTCTAGATTATATGCCCCATAATTTTGTGCAACAAGCTATACCGTAAATCTTTAAAGGACCACTTTTATGATTGCCTTTTCTTTGCTTAAATATTCTAACTCTATGACCTTGGTACCTTAAAATGATGTTAAAGACCTTTTGCGGCCCTGTTTCTATGACACTCCCTGTCTGAAACTTTTTTTGAGATACTTATCTATATAGATTATGTTTTTGCCCTTTACTTGCCAGGTATGTTATTTGGTTCTCAGTGCTTCTAGTTAGTTTAAAAATACTGGTATTTATATTTATGCTAGCTTTAATGTAAGGGTTCCCCTCTGATTAACCCATTTTGGTGTTTAGAGCTTTTATGGGAGAACAAAAAGATTCAATTGCTAGCAACATTATGATGGCATATAACTCTATGTGCAGGAATGTTGTAATGGACCAAAACCGGCTACATTAGCTTAAAGCTTTTTGGGTTGAAAAGCTAAAAAATGCAACTACAAGTTGGACCATGTTGTTTATTTTAAAGCTTAAAATTGGCCTCAAGAATTATACCAAATTAAGTATGATTATAAGATGGTGTTCAGTTAGAATCAACGGGAAATTTTATACCAGTGTCATCAAAATCAAAATGAATGAGGGGAAAACAACCTAGAGTCGGAGGAATTTCATGCTGTGGCATCAGATCAAAGCTATTGATCTGATAAACACATGGGCTTAAATGGAAGTTCTAATGTTATGAAATGACAGGAGTTCCACTGAAGCTTTGGTGAGGTAGGTACCCAAGGCTGAGTCACATTTTAAAACGAAAACGCCACAATCTGAAGTATCCACATAGTGATATCACCAACACACAAGATGGAGGCATCAACAGCAGCAGCAGAGGTAATAGTATGTGGATGGCTGACATGGCAGCACTAGTGCACAGTGCCCCTCACAGGCGCTTAGTCCCTGGGTAACGCTGAGTGGAAGAGCCCAAAACCTGAAGTTGGTGATGCCTTTTCATGCTGACAGCCTATGGCACTGCAGACAAGTGGGAAACGCAATAGAATGACATGTTTTGTGGGGCAATGGAGGAGGGACGGCGTTATGGGAGCATAAGGCCCAACTGTGGATAGGACTGGATGTGGTAGCGCAGCAAACACCCTGGTGGCATGTGGATCTTTACATGGTATATTGGCGGGGTAGCAAAAAGCAACATCTTAAAATAATTTGATAGGCAAAATCCTGCTGCATTGGATAAAGCTGTTAAGGATTAGAAAAACCAAAAATGCAAAACCCTGAGTTGGACTGAGCCATTTATTTTAGAGCTTAAAAAAGGACGTGAAAAATAACCCAAAAAACAGCTTGAGTTCTAATATGAGATTCTCAAATTTATTGAAAGGTTTATACTGAGGATCAGAAAAATTAAATTGCATGCGAGGGAAACAAGCCTAGAGTCAGCAGAATTTCCCGCTGCACCATCAGACCAAAAATATTAATCTGATCTATGATTGAGTGTAACTGAAAGGTCCAATGTTATGCACTAACAGGTTTCCTCTGAGCTATGGTGAGATAGCTACTCAAAGACAAGTCACATATTATAACATGAATCACGCAATTAGGAGGATTTGGATTGTATATACTGTTTATTAGTAAGTTTAATCCACTATATCAGGACATAAGGGGTGAAATTAACCATCTTGGAAAAGTTTAGGGCAACTGAAGCCCCTGACATAAGGATCCTAGTATTATAATAAAATTAACTAATAATTAAGAGTAAAAACTCTTTAATTGAAGAATATCCTTTAAGTTCACTATATAGTAACAGCAACCAAAAAATGTGAAAATAGAAAAAATTTTATTTTAGTGAGATGTATACATAGGGAAAATCAGTTTTTACATCATAGAAAATCACTAGGTACGCCAAGCCAAGCTCTGAACTGATTTAGTAATTAGTTTTCTATGACATCTTGTTCTATTTTAAATAGTAACATTTAATTGTTTGCATCAGATGTGGACTCTGACATCAGGAGTAATTGTTCTTTGGATTGGGGATGATCCCTGACAGTGGTATCATTGAATCCTTTGGATTGATGTTAATCTTCAAAATTGGAGGTGATCAAATTGTCAAATCAGGTTGAATTCTTAACAACGCCCCCTTCTAGAGCTTGGCGTAGGGGGTAAAGGGTCATAAATATAAACTATTTCCTCAGTTTATCGCAGTTTTTGGGCAACATAACAATAGAGTGTTCATTTCCCCTTTTTAAATGACTTTGTAACGTTTAACCAATTTATACCTAATTTGTTGTCTCTTCCACCTGGCCAGTGATGGTGAAAGAGGACCAAATCACCTGACTGGAAGGTATGTAGGGGTCATGTTTATTGTTAAACAAATTTGTCTCTCTGATGGGTGGTAGCAGACAAATCTTCCAAAGCCAGAGCCTGAAGCCAGATGATTTCATCAGTTTTAATTCTCTTAGCAATTCAGGTGCTTTATAGGAGTTGTGGTTTAACATGGACTGCACTTTAAAGGTAATTGGGTTCCCTTCCATACTAGGCTTGAAAGGGGGACATATTAGTAACCTAGTGGTAAGTAATTTGGTAGGCTTTAATTGCACTAGGTAAGTACTGTGGCCAATATAGAGGGTCGGTCAAGGTCATTTCCCAAAGGGTTGAGGTTAGTTTATCATTCACTCGCTCTACCATCAAATTGGTTGCAGCAGGTAAGGGTTGGAAAACACTTTTTATACCCCATTAACTCAGTCTATTCTTGTACTAGTGATGACCAAAAGGTTTGACCATTATTGGAGAGGATTATTTTAGTATACCCATGTTGGGTGATGATAAAATTAAATTAAATATAGAGTTAGCTTTTTCCAAAGCTAAGGGAAGGGATATGGCTTTAATTCATTTCGTTAGGCGATTGACAGCCAGTAATAAGAGTTGATGGCTATTATATGGTAGTGGTAGAGGGCCCACAATAATGATACTAAATGTATGATAGGGTATGGAAGTAGAAATCACCGGATGTTGGGGCTGAGGAGTAGGGTCAGCTTGGCTCTAACATACTAATCAAGACTCAAGTAGATTATGGATTGAGGAAAGCATCCCCTCCCAGTAGCACTGCGTTTTGAACCATTAATGGTTTTCTTGAATTTCTCCATGGCCAAATTGCAGATGTCTTTCTAAGATAAAATTTATGCTTTCAGAAGATAATATATATGGTAACTATTGGGTTAAACTAAATTGTATAGGTTACTATCCCAGTTTTAGTTGTTTGCTGACCTTTTTTATAGCTCCTTTTGGATCATGAGGGACTTATCTGTCACAGTTGAGTTTGGTTTGGAGTTCATAGAGTTGATCTTCCTTGGGATTGGTTAGGGTTAGAATAGTTAGCTTGTACAAACAATATACGCTTTAATAAATTGGACCTGGGCAATGGATGATAGAGATATAGTAATTCTTGAGCTCTAAAGCCCGTTGTGCAAATCATTATAAGGGTCTTTTATCTTCTGTAGCCATCTCAATAGAGCATGAGGTAATTATAGTGAATTGGGCTTATATAAACAGGGTTGGAGATGTTTGATGCTAGTAAAACTTCAGGATTCTTATTCAGATACACTATAATTGTGTTCAGCTTTGGGCAAAAGGTTTGTTGTATTATGCGATGGGTTGGTCCACTAAATTTTCATTGTGTTAATATAATATATAGCTTATATAGAAATATCAGTAGCATTAGTAAAAAGTGAAAAATGGTTTGTCAAAGTTAGGGTTTTATAAGAACAAGAAAGTTGATAAGAGTTACATGTAATAGATCAAAGGACTGCTGCTGCTCTTTTTCTAACTGGAAAGGAATTCCCTTCTTTACTAAAAAACTAAGGGTTTGAATGTATCCGCAACATGAGGAATAAATTGGCAATAATATCCAAACATTCCTAAAAACTTGCACACCTTGAAGGGACTCAGGTATTGCCATTTTAGAGATGGGCATAACTTTTTCACTAAGGTTATTTTCAACTTACTTTATGTCCCAAAAATCCAAATCTTGTTTTGGAAGAAGAGAAAATTGGAGGGTTTTAATTTTTGAAGAGGTTTGTCATAGTCACTTGAAGACCTCCAAATGTGTGCTAGGTGGGCGGTAAAAATTTTCAAAAAATGTTGTCATCATGATAGACTAACACATAGGATCATTTTAGGTCTTTTAATAATCCATCAATCGCTCTATGAAAAGTAGCAGGGGTAATGCATAGCCCCTGCAGCATTCATGTAGGTTCAAAAAGCCCTTTACTGGAGATAGGGGCATATTTTTCGCTTTCTTAAGGAGATAAGTCAATCTTCCAATGACTGCTGGTGAGGTCTGTTGAAGATTGATCACTGAACAGGTTCAAAAGGGTTTACTATGTTGTAAAAAAATTACTATTTTGAGTTTCTTATTAGTAAAAAACCCTAGTAATCTTTTTACTGCACAGGTTCAGTTTCCTCATGCATTTTGTCCACGTTGTATAGTATAATAGATTATTGATTGATAATAGTATGACAATTATAATATCTGTGGTTGAGTATAAATTCTGATACCTTGGCCCATCGCTCAGCCAGTATTCCTGATTAAATACTTGTAATGTCGTGATCATAGGCATTCATTCCCTCATTCTGTCCAACCCAATCTTCGCTGAGATTCCCTGGTGACAGTCTCTTTAGTCCAACACACAGTCAGCAGCAATCCCTGATTGTGTCTCCTTCTTCTCTAGATCCCCGCTCATATCTTTACTCTTTTCTTTAAGAGTCCTCCAATTATCGCACACAGTAATTTTATCTTTGAGAAGAATAGCACAATGGAAGCTGATGATAGTTTACTTCTTCAACTGTATACCAGATGAAATAACTTAGAACTATATATCTGTAATATAATCTTATTATATGTTTCTATTATAGTGAATCCTAGGGAATTTTTAGTGGGGATTCAGTTTTCTAACCATTGGTTGACACCTCTTTGATTATGGCAGCCATTGCCATTGAATCAACCATCCTCGTCTTGGCAGCAATGGTCTTCCCCATTCTGGCTAGGATTCTGTCATTGGACATCCTCAAGATTTAAAAATAAAAAGAGTCGGAAAATGTGTCCCTGATGTTTTCCTCTCAATTAAAGTGAACAATCATAATTGGCTAACGACCTGCTTAGGTAATGGGACTTATTACCCATTAAGACAGGTCACGCACCAACTGATCGATTTGCTAGTTTCAGATGACATCACTCACCTCACAACTTGTTATTCATTCCCAATTAGTTGGTGATGAAACCTGACTGATCCCAATTGGTACACCTGATAGTTAATCACTATTAGATGCCCCTATTTCATTGGCAACTCCGCCCAATGAGATATTAAGTATTTGTCCGGATCAATCCCTGACAGATACAACCAGGAGAATATCACAAAATCCCCCAAATGTAGTTACTCTGAAACTCAGGCCAACCAATTTCCAATTCACTTCGTCTTAGGGAATTTTCCCCTAGCGATTTCTGTTAATCTAACAGTCTGGGAATATGGGCAAAAAATCCCAACATATGTAATTAATACAACTTCCTTTATTATAACAGCAATCACAAATCTGAGCTGTTAAAGGTTCAGCTAAAAATTTGATCTTTATTTAACATAGTATTTAGGCTCTTTTGTCCTAAAATAACTAAACAAATCACTATTAAAATCTAGTACAACTAATAGTAAGATGTTTTATTAGGAAGATAATTCTTTATATATGGGTGTCCTGGCAACCTAGTGCCCTCCTATCAGAATCATCGGTTTTAGTTGCCAGAGAATAGCTCTTATTCATTGACCCGCAGCTTTGGCATGCTATTGTTGAAACTTCCCTCAACTAAAAACCCCAGGATAGGTGATTGTGTCCTTGAGCTGGTAACATAAACTAAGTATCAGGAGATCATCCCCATTAACTTAAGTGAGTACCACCATTGAATTAATCATATACTCTACTTTTGGATCTCTCACCTTAAAAGCCTAAAAATCATTGTAATATTCCTTAATGATTAAATGCTACATCAGAGCTTCCTCAATGAGACTAAAATTTATCAACGCTTATAAAGCATATTAATGATCATCCCTGACTAATTCACTATTATCAGAAACATATTGAGAGAAGTATAATCTGGGTAAATAATCAACACATCCCCCACTAGACTGGATTATCTTCTTCCAACATGTCTTCTGATGTAAATATCTTTACCTGACCCCCACGTTCTAGATGTGGCGGAACCCCAATGGCGGTGTATGTTGCTGAAATGTAAAACATGGTGAAAACCACTAGTGGCATGAGTAGCTGTAAAAATAATAACAATGCTTCAAAAAGCATTGATTGACAATCATTGCTGAGGAACTTGAGGCATTAAGCCATTCCTAAAACATTGAACAGACACCCATCTATTAGTGATTGGGTATACAAAAATAAAAACGTTTTATTTGAACCTATGATTAGTTACTGTAATGCTCATATGAATTTAGCGTGCATCCTATTCATGATACAATTATTGGATAGATCCTTAATTGTGTACGTATTCAATGTTGACTTATCAATGACCTCAAAGGGACCAATCCATAGTTTTCTAACTTGTTGTGGTGGCTGAAACCATGAGTATCACAACAATTAACCTGATCGCCAATTTCAAAAGCTGGGAGAGATGGCCGTTTGGTATCTTCATATTCTTTTGACTGAAGAGTCCACTTGAGAGTATTGGCATGGGCGGAGGACTGTAACCCTATAAGAACTTTTGTCAAGTTTTCCAAATAACGGAAAGGCTTCATTGCCAAACTAAGTCAAGTGAAGACTATAAAATTGTGGACAAACCAGCCTGATGTCCATCAAGCAATTTAAAAGGGTATTTCCCCATTTACTAATGATGACTTGAGTTATAGTTGAAAGTTACCTACAACAAATACATCACCCAGCTGGATGGTTTCCCAGTGACAAGCTTCTTCAAGGTATCAGCCAGAGTCCCATTTACTCTTTCAATCATCCCATTGCTCTCTGGATGGTAGGGCGCCATCAGTACACCTCATATTCACATTAACTCATTTAGTTTTGGGATGATATGTATTTTAAAGTTGCTGCCATTATCCACTAGAATAACCTGAGGGCTGCCATGTCAGTAAAATAACTGCTGCATTATGAATTTAGCAGTACTGCTGCCATCTATTTTAGGAATATCACACATATTTACTTAACAAGTTAGGTGATTGATTGCTATGATGGCATATCAGCTTTTCTCCATATTCAGGGTCAACTGCCCTATTACGTCGATGTATACAGTATGCCACGTGAACCCAGGCTCCACTAGCTAAAAGATAGTGGAATTCTTACGGGCTTAAGTGCTGACACATTGCACAACAACTATGATGCCTTGTAACGTGAAAATAAAGGGAATCTCAGTAGTATTACATTCTACCTGTTTCAGAGTTTTCCATGGCTCCATGGCTGGTTACACTATGAGCTGCAGTAATAATTGCAGTGCGCTCAGATGGCCCTTTATACAATAAGTCATTTACCTAGTGCTTTTAAACAATTGTCCTTGATGATCAATGTGTTTTCCACTGCTTTGGTTTTTCTTGCTGAATCTCAAGTGGTTGGTCTCCAATATACCCACTAAGGATCTTTATATACGACACATCTGCTTAATTGTGAAATATAAAATGGTGGTAAATGGTAACAATCCATCAGAATTTTGATGTGCTATCCCTCTCAATGTACAATCTTATAATAATATGCTTGTAAATTTAGAGCCCATCAGGCCAACCTCCCTTCAGGCTCTTTTTTAAGTTCTGCAGCCATCTCAGCGAGGAATGGTCAGTCACCACAGTAAATGGACTCCTGAATATATACTCTGAACTTCTTTTCTTTCCACTCAATCTCATTTTTTGATTAAATTTTTATATAAAGTTTATTTAACACCACCATCTGGCCACGTCCATTTTTCCAGTTGATGTCCTTGGATCCGCCGCCTGCTGCTCCAGTGTGAGGCAGCAGTGCTCCACCACATACCATTTTCCGCCCTGCAGGCAAACGTGTTTGGATGAGCTCAAATATCCTGCCAACCTCTTCTGGCCAATTTGTTTCCCCACAGGACTTAGCGCTCCACCTTGAGTGCATCCACCATTCTCTCCCCCATCCTCTCACCCTTCCTTGTTCACATATTCGATTTTGCCTCCATGTCAACTATGGGTGTTTATTCCTGTATGCTGACAAAGCAATAATTGAGCTAGCCTCCACTGCCTTTGCACAAGCTGGCCTTATTGATTTCCGCCCTTTTAAGGAATATTTTGACATAGGCTTCCAGATGGAGGAGGACGCTGCAACAGCAGCTTTGACTCCCCTATTTACTAAAACACTCCTATTCCAACTACCTGTACTCGCCTCCCTTCTAACAAAACAATGGTGGTGTCATTTGCATCCACCCCTTCCCATCTCCCACCCCAAATTTTGTATAAACAGTTGATGTGGGGCTTTTGGATTATGGCACTCAACCCACATCGTCTTCATTGTTCCCTCTGGTGCAGAGCGCCTTGCTGCCCTTGCACCACTGCCACCATAATCTCACACCACCAAGCCATAGCCCAAAAAATCCCCTTATGCTCATATTGCAGAAGCGCCAGAGCATTTCTTTTGGTCTCACTTTGATAATGGTCGCCAAATTTGTCCCCTCTGTTTTGGGTTGGCCATTCAAAAAAATCTTGCCACCAAGCCACTTCCTCTGATGCAGCTTCTGAACACTTGTCAGCGGCGTCTGAATGGGGTGTTTTGTTGCCTCCTCCCACACGCCACATGAGCTCACAAGGATAAAATTGGGAAGTATGCCCCCACCATATCATCCAACCACATTCACCCACCCAAATTTAACTCAGCCAATCAGAGTCAGGATTGGACCACCATTTGCACCCAAGCATCCGCCCAGTCGCCTACTACAACCCACCCAAATTCAGCCTCCACTATTCTCATGAACCAAAATCCTTGGATCCTATTGGATAAGGTTGATGATCAGATAAATTATCACAAATGAGGAATCTGGTGAAATCTCGGCCTGGATGATTATGAATGGGCCAAATTTTATAATTCTGATTTTGACAAAACCCTCTCTCCCAAATGCTTTGCTCCTAAACCCAATGCTATCCCATACCAAAGTGATCACCAGCTTATCATAACAGCGGTGGCCTCGCCCCACTGCCTCCACCTCCACAAAGCAGTGGCTCAATCTATTGATCAATTCCATGACAGGCTAAGCACAAACAACTTCCCCCCTGATTTCCCAAAGTTGCACAGGAGGAAATCACCAAATTGACCACTGATGCCACTGACGCTGTCCTGCTTGTTGTGAAACTAGCCGCATTCAACCCAACAACTAAAATCATCTGGAAAAATATAGTCAGTTTGGCTTAACTCCCAGATGCCTGCCTTCAAGCTGAAAATCATGTAGCGGAATTGGTTGAGGCGGTCTTACAAGCTGATCTTGAGGTAAGTAACCAATAAGTCACAAACCTCCAACCCCACCAGCTGATGCCTCACGCCCTGGCTCTCAGTTTTTGTCCGCTACTACCACTGTGGTGATGCTATGAGCAATAAGCCGTTAGTAGAGCTTCCTGACCCTCCCTCCCCCTCTGCCATGGTAAGTTAGCTTTTTTCCGTTCCCTGCCAGGTTGGAGGTTTTATTTCTTTTGTTTTGTCGCCCCGTTTGCTTTGGGCTTTATTTCTTTAAATTTTTGTTGTCCGTCCCCTGGTTGGCGTACCTAAAATAAATTTAAATATATAGTCTGAAATGCTTACAGTCATATTATACTGCAAGGCATTCCCACACAGTCACAGTATAGTTTTACTCCTGCTTACTCAAGGTATGGCTCCCATATGCTACAAGGTGTTCATTGCAAATTTTTTTTACATAGCCCAGCATGACATTAATTGCTGTCAATGGTGCATTTTTTGAATAATGAAAGGTTGGTCAAAATTTGGTATCACTATATTGGTTCCATCATCTGATATACTTTAAGGGTTTCAAAGGAATTCTGGGCTTCCTTATTCCATATGAACTTTTTCTTAAGATCCTTTAACAACTGAAAAAGTGGATCAGCAATAGAAGCAAAGTTCTTAATGAATTGTCAATAATAGTTGACCATCCCCAAAAGTACCTGCACATTGCAAACGCTATTCAGTTGGTACATGGCTCAAATTGCCTCAACCTTGGATTTTGAGAGTGTGGCCCATTAGTGTCAGCAACAAACCCCAGATATTTGATTTCATTATTGAAAAAAATGACATTTCCAGAATTTTATTCTCAGATTTTCCATGGCTAATTTCTTGAAAACTTCTTCTAAATGTTTAAGGTGATATGTAAAGGTGAGGCAGAAACATTAATATTGTATAAGTAGATGATAATGCATGCCAACTTCAAATCGCCTTACATGGTATCCATTGATCATTGGAATGTCGCTGGCACATTACAAAGACCCTAGGGGCATTTGCATCAGCTGATATAATCCATTGCCAGTAATGATCATGAATTTTTCTTGACCTCTCTAGGTAGGTCAATTTTCTAGTACCTGGATATCAGATCCATCACTGAAAGGAATTGAGACCCACTTAATCAATTAAGAGTGTCATAAATCCATGTAAACGAGTATGGGTCCTTTTTCATTATTTTATTTGTCAAATGATTGTCTATGATGACCCGGTTCTATCTGTCATTCTTTTTTACAATTAAAAATGGATCTTCCTGTGAACATCAAATTGTTGAAACAAATTGGCGGTTGATCTCCAACATCAACATTATTACTATACCCTTAGCGCAATTGAGATCATAATTGTCTTATGCGAAAACTCAGGTATATCATTCAGATAATTTGAGGATGTGGTCCTTCTGTTCTTCTGAAATCCCCATCAGTTTGTCCCAATCATATAAGGTAAGGATTGCTGGGTATTCTTGTTCTTTGAGTTACTATTTTGTTCAACTGCCCAAAGGCATGAAAAGAGAAAAGTTCCATAGTAAAACTAAATGAACAAAGACCACTACCTGGTTCTTTTCTATCCATATTGGCATATCTAAGAGGTTAGAGACCAGTACCTGAATTTCGTCATTACTGGGAATTAAAATCTCATGTGCTACATGAGGTTCAGTTTGGCCTTTTTCCAGGGTGCATATATTTCGCCATACAGATAGTTTGGAATGTCCAAGGTAAGGACAGTCCTGATGATTCACTGTTCCTTGAAATTCACAAACAGCTGCAATCATGCCCTCAAAGGAATTCCCTGACATTCTTCAATTTATGAGGGTAGCCCCTGGGAGCATTTGAAGTCTGTCGTTATTTTACAGGGAAGATACCATCTGCGTATATCAGACTATTGTAATTTTTATTTTTAGTCAGGGATGGATCCCTTTTTCAGTTGTAGAACAGCTCCAAGGTTTGCCCCAAAATTTCGAGAATATTGATTTGAAAATTGCATTGGACCCCATACTGTTGCATGAAGTCAGTGCCATCAATATCTCGTAATTATGATTAGGCAAAACTATGGTCTGTTTGGTGGCAATAAGGGAACAAAAATTTTAAAGGCAAAGCTCTATATGCACCCTGAGTTTTAGTGGTATGTAGGCCCGCCATCCTGTAAGCCTTATTGTGATCTACATTGGGGCAAGCTTTTTACTTAATTCAAATTTTGTAGAAAGATATTAGTTGGAGCCTGCTATTGATGATGGCTCAAACTTGTACCTGATTCAATAAAATATTGGCATAAGTGCAAACAGAATAGAACTATCTATTCTTTACTCAAAAATGTCAGTATTGTTTGCTGAATTGAAGGATTGGGATAGCTGTCCAGCTACTTTGAAGATTCTCTCCTTAATGGTAGCCATTGGGATCAAAATGTTAACATCATTGAAAGTAAAATTGGCCTCCATATGTGCTGTTGGGGCTTGATAATTACTCAAATATGGTTGCCCAATCTTTTGACCATTTCAGGTTTTTGGCATTTTCTTGCAAGTGAGTAACCACAAAAACTTACTCAGTGGGGAACATGAGCTTAGGTGGATATATACTGTTCCATGTCTACTCCACACAACCTTTCCCATGTAAAGTATTTTCTTGTCATCAGGAATACACATAATATAATTAACAGGTTAGTGCAGAAGAACTGCAAGATATAGCCATATTTTCCACACTTGTAACAGAGTGTCTGATTTCTTATGTTGCTTTTTTGAAGTTTTTTAAACAAAATAACTTGAGCTTTGGGGCTGGCTACCAATTAAGCTTCATTGGGGTATTTCCCTTAATAATTCATATTGCCAGTTTTGAAATTGTGATAGCTCTTGTTGGGGGTATTAAAGGTGCCCCCAAGAGTTTGCAAAATATTCACCATTTAAGCTGTCTTAATATCTAAGTCAATGCGGAGATCATGGCCCAATTCATCTCTTTATGTAATTACAGTGCCAATTTCATGGAAATATGAGCATCATAATAAGTCAATGCTCCGTCACCAGCAAGTGTCTGAAACTCCTGATAAAATCGTCAACAAAGGCTTCAATTGAATCATTTTTTAAACTGAATGCCTAAGAATGACTGTTTTCAGTTGTTAACATGCTCTGGACTGCTGAAATCCTCATAATTGCAGTCTTTTCTTCTTCACAAGTCCACTTGCTGGTGTCTAATTGGGGTAGAACGGGATTCTGGCTCTCCATGTCAAGGTAGTTGATCACAGTAACCAACTTTTGGTGATCTCTACTTTCAGAATTTGAGAAGATGAAAGAGTCAAATTACCTACTCCTAAATCAAGCGCAAATAAGTCAACTCTTGAGTCAATGCAAATGGAACCTTCCCCTGAAGGCACCAATATGAGATCCTTTCAGGAAGCATCACATACATGAGAATTGATGGAGACGCCTTCAGAAAGACCCATCCCAGATTCACAAACCTTGAGAGGTATGACCCCCACGGCTGCAGTCATGAGGACGAGGTAGAACGTTGAGGGCGCCAACCAGGCAGTCAATATGGAAGGCAGTGAAGGTCCTGATCATACAGGACCATGAAGGTCCCCTGAGGCACTAAGTCCACGTTTGCCCTATATATATTGATGCTTTTTAACTATATAAAGTAGTTTATCTCGCCCCATCATTCAATTTTCAACCTCTGCACTATTTTATAGTTTTGAGCCCATTTTTGAACTTTGGTGTCAGTCAAAAAAACTATTACGCTGATAAAAATGGTGCTCACTACAGGGGGCTCTGAGTTGTCCAAGTGAAAACGTCTACTAGAAAATGGATAATAATAGCAGTTAAGAAAATTAACATGCTGATTAGTCAAGAAGCATCACTTGATGGATTAGCACCTCACAATATGAAGTACCAGCCATGCAACTGATAAGCTTATAATTTTGGGCCATTTTACAGATTATATTACTCTCTATGTCATGGATTTGGCTGATAAGAATTAGACTGGGCTCCCAATCAGGGTGCGTGAGCACCCAATGGAGAGCCCAGAATGCCATAGGCACAGCAGTCTAAGCGACTTGTAGGAGTGGAGCTCTATTTGGGAAGTGAGGAAAGCAAAAATTCATTAATGTACCGAAGGCCCCAAGGCAAACCAGATGGTTGCAATGGGGGCAACTGTGAGTCTTGCAGTGGCAACCCCCAAGGGTGGGAGAGGCAGGGAGGGTGGAGACTCATCCAGGGTTCATGGTTTCTGGCCTTCAAGTTTGAACAAGTGAGCTTGAACGCCAGCGAGAGGCGACACAAGGGCTGTCGCGCAATCAGGTGTGAGATTGGAGGGGTATGGAACCTGCAAAGAGCGTTGGGGCTGAGCTTTCCCTGAACGGGGTGCTCCAGGCCCCACAGATGGTCTGTTCCATTGTTGGGCAGACCCAGTATGGATCCTGAGTCTTCAGGCGGTGGGGCAGAGGTGTCCTGGTGCTGATCCAACAGGGCAGCAGTTTCAGAAGAACCAGTAGCATACGGATGGGAGGGTTCACATAAAATGGACATGCAATAACGGATGAGACAGTGGGTTCATTGTTGAAGTAAGATGGTTTATTGTATTTACAATCTGCCACCATGTTGCAGAGTCAAGCGACTGTAAAACTAGTTGGCAAGCATTGGGATAAGGATTTGGGCAACAGTGCACTTTGTCAGATTAATCAGAAAAATTTTTGATTAATAAGTAAAGTGGATGGAGGCTTCTGCAAGCTGAAAGGGGTATTTGTGGTTTATTAAGTGCAAAGCATGAGAAGATAAGAGAATGAACCAGCAACCGCCCCTGGGCAGGAAAGTTGCCTTAAGTATTGGGTGAAGTGCATAGTGGAGGTATTGTGGGATTGGCCATTTGGGCCTTGGCAATGGGATTTAGTTGATTGGCGGGGAGGGGGTGAGGGATGTTCAAAAACTTGGAAAAAATAAAAAAAAAACTTTTGCAAAATTTTTCCACATTTTTGGGACCAAACCAGGTTGATGGTGCCAATCTGGACCCTGATCATCCAAGTCAGCCTGTTCACATGATTCAGATTTCCTGGATTCATCCAGGGATGCTAGGGCCACTGGGCTGAGTTGTTCAAAACCTGGTCTGAACTCTCAATTGGGCTGTTTATATGATCCAAAATTACCTAGATCCGTCCCAGAGAGTTTGGGGCAACTGATTTGAGTTGTTTGGTGCCTGGTTCGAAATCCAAATAATGCCCTGACCTGATTTATGGTGCCAGCCAGTCTGAGCTGGCTCCTCCAGACCAGAATTTCCATACTGGACTATGATGTTGGTACAGGCTATTTCTTCAAAATTTTGACATAGTTTTCCTGAGGAGTGGAGGGTCCCAGGGCCTACCCATGGCCTCTGGCTTGCGCAATCTCTCTGCAGACCACCCCTATTAAACTTACCATTATTGAGGAGGGTGGAAGGGGTGGGAACGGGTTATCCTTGGGGGGAAGAGCGGTCACCCAGTACTCATCTACCATGTGCACCAAGTCGCTCAACTGTGACAGGGGGTCCACTTGGGCCTTTGGGCCCCTTTTTGTCCGGAAGGGGTGTTGCTCCCTATCCAGTTGCAGGGGATGGTCTTCAGGACTTACACTCCATTGAATATGGGAAGTATCAACTACAATATAAGAACCTCAACAACATCATCAAACAAATACTACATGGCATCTAATCTGTGGGAGGTCGCTCCAGTTGCTCTCACGCTTTTTGGTGCCCTCCACAATGTGGGATTTGTATACCTTGGCTCTATTTCCAGTAGGAGAATTGGCTTTGGGAACTAAATGTTATCTCCAGAATTTTGTCCATCCCACCATCCATTACCTCCTACAGGTAGTCAGGTTACATCACCACAAAGTCTCCCAGCAACTAAGGCTTACACAAACCTTACACTCCCACATTGTCAATTTCTATAATGCAGCCTCCTCCTTCATTCATGACAACCAATAAGCCATTGTCAATAATTTTTAATTGATAAATGTTGCCCACAACCAACTTGCAGTGCTAGATAGTGGTTTTTTAGCTATCAGGAGGACCAGCTTAGTCAGAATATACAACTTCTTGAGGCTGCCTGGAATTGATTATTCAATTAAGTCAAAGATCTGGTGAAGACTCACCAGCAGCACTATTAGTATCTAACCTCTCATGACAGTGCCTCCGGAAGAGAAGGGCCTGAAGGTTTTATGGGTTTCAAGGACTCTCTGTTCCCGCAGCGCCTACTCCTGGCAATCCTGCCAACTCCTGGAAAAAGGATGTTTTAAAAGTCCTTGCCGCCTTACAGGATAAATATCCAATGTGGCTCAGGGGTGTAAGCTCCAAATGGAAGTAGTCTTGATTGACCTAGGGTCTCTATTGAGGCCTTGTCAGTTGATATGGATAATTTTAGCGGCTTCACTAAGCTCATCATCAATTGCATTGCCCAACTTGAAGAAAACTATCAAAGGATTTGACACACGCTTGGTAATTTAGAGAGCCAGCTTTTTCTTCAACGCGCTAACATATAATCATTAGAGGAGATGATAGCTCACAAGGCCTCCATTACCTCCCTAAACAGAAACTGGGACGATATCCAAGAGGACCTCAATGGTTTGAGATGACGGCTGGATTAGCAGGCTCCATGCAACTATGTGGAAGCCAAAAATTCTGGACCTGCACCGATTACAGGTGTAAACAACCTTTCCATACTTATTGTAATTTCTTTTAAGCCTAATTCTAAGGAGAATTTCACCCCTGTCTAGGGAAGCATCGCCTCCTTCCTATATTCCTATGAGAGTTCCATGAAAGAGGATACTGACCAACAGAAGGTGAATCATATCCACTCCTGCCTTGATTGCACCACTCAATAGATTATTACTCCCCATCTAAAGGAATGCCACACTTGGGAACATGTCCTTACTGCCTTAATTCAGGAATTTGACAGCAAATAAACCCTGAACAAGCAAAAATAAGCATTCATGGATATCCATCTGAACAAAGGGGTAACCCTGTGGTTTTTTCTAGTTAATTCTATACCCAATTACAGCCTTATTAATTATTATCCGCATTACCTTAGATAATGCCTTGACTGCAGTCATCATCCTCACTTTGGAATCTTATCCTGAGGTTCAAATGCCATGATCAGCCAGAAGAATGATTTTACTTGCATTTGGTAAATTAAGGAAGCACTTAATGAGATACCATCATTTACCCTGCATCCTAAGGCCACCGCCTCTATCTCCAACTGTCCTCAGGCCCATGTTGTGAAAATTAGAACAATCCTCAACCCTGATGCACTTAATGCAAAAGTTTCCATCACAGCGCTAAGACTTATTGGAAAAACTTGCTGAGGGGGCTGGAAAAAGTGCTGTCAGCATGAAGGATGGGGTACTCCATGCTGACATCCCTATTTCGTCTCAAGAACTATCAGTGAACTCTTTCAAACCTGTAGTTGACATACCAGTAAAAGAAGTTTAGAGTACCTATTGATAATAAAGAACTTGTTACATCTTACTCTTCTTCAGATGAATCCTCTATGTTTCTCACACTACCTCTACAGTTCAGAAATTTTGGTTATCCATGTCGCTGTTTGAGTTCAAAAGATCCCAGTCCACACCTTCATTGACAGTGGTCCTCAAGGATTTCACATCCTCCAAACTAATAAAATGCATCAAAAACTCTCCAGACTTGCCATATTATATGGAATATAGCATGGCTAAACCGTCTTGTACTCAATCCACTGGGGCCTAGTCTTCCCTGCATATCCATTTTGGGAAGTTTTCTGTGAATACCTCAATTATTGCACTAGATAACCCAATCTATGATCTTCTCCTCTGGACTCAGTTTCTCTGGGGCTACTCTGTGGTATGCACTATGATGAAAGATTTCTATCCCTGCTGGGACATTGGGTCCCCCTGGTTTCAAGACCTCACACAATGCCAAAACAGAGTTCAAATCTTGAGCTTGCCTTTTAGAGTGAAAGCTGAATCAACTGATAAAGTATCAGTGAGGGGCTCTGCGTTTGGATGCTACCCCCAGCAGTCAATGGACTTTAATGCATGTTAATTTATTTGCCTAAGACGACCACCATACCACCAGGGGCCCAGGTTGTCATTAATACTCGGGTTCATGCCAACATCCTCTCTGGATACCTGCTAGAGATCCAGGATCCAAATAACCCATTGGTCAAGGAGGTCCTAACCTTTATAGGAATTTTAGATCCCGCCAGTGCTGGATTTATATTGGTGTTGTTGGCTAACCTTACTGACAAACCTAAGGTATTGGGCCCTAATACTTCAGCTGCTTATGTTTGCCTCCTATCAGTAGAGGCTGTCTATGATATCTGCAACTTCATAAGTCTAAGGGATTTTAGGCTGTAAACGCCCCCATTAGTGCTCTAGTTGACAATTGTATTGGAATAGGGTATACTGTTGAACAACAAAGCCAGGGTAGGGAATTATTGGAAGAGTACTCGGACTTTTATTGACCTCCACCTACAATTTCATAAAAATAAGTGGTGTTCTAAATCATGTGGAGACTTGGGACGCTCCCACATTCAGTCTTGACCTTACCAAAAAAGTAAGGTTGAAGAAGCCCAGTTGGCGGTAAGCTCAAAAAGCTACCTGAAGCAGGGCTATTGGTGCATTTGCAAAGTCCATGGGCCTCCCCCCTCCTGTTAGTTTGGAAGAAGATTGGCAGCCATTGTGTGGTGATGGACTACCGTCAGCTTAATTCCATCACCAAGGAAGATAGTTATTCCTTGCCTCAGATCGATGGCTCTTCATTTGCTTGCCAGGTCACAATAGTTTTCTGTGAGGGATCTTACTAGAAGATATTATCAAGTGGAGATCTCCCCCAAAGTCTAAGCCAGGTGTGGACTCATAGCCAACGAAGGGTTATTTGAACCAAAGATGCCCCGAGGCCTTTACAACGCGCCAGACACTTTTCAATGTACCATGGATGTGATCCTAGGCGACCTAGAACTATCCTATGTCCTCATATAGCTTGATGATATCACTGTCTTTTTGCAAACCTTCATTGGTCATGTGGAAAATCTCTGGTAAGTTTTTTAAATCTTAGGAAGGTTTCATTAAAACTCAACCTTTGAAGTACTCTTCCTTCAAACCAGAAATGCAGTTCCTTGAGCACAAGGTCATAAAAGATGGGATCCATAACAAGCTGGACAAAGTTGATGCCATCAAGAAGATGCCACGCCCCCAGAGCCTTAAGGATATTCAGGTATTCCTGGGCTGGTGGACTATTATTTTCAGTCCATCCCTTGGTTTTCCAACCTAGACGAGCCTCTGTTCTACATTCTGTAAAATAATGTGCCTTTTGAGTATCAGACTGGTCAAGAGCAGACATATAATGCATTGCATACTGCTCTTTGTAATAAATCCATTTTAGTTCATCCATGTTTCAATTGACCCTTCTTGCTATTCACAGATGCGAATGATATCACCATTGGTCCATCTTGGACCAGCATAATGAAAATCAGGTTGATAATCCAGTAGTTTACTTCAGCAAGACCCAAGTAAGGCTATGGAACTATAGTGTCGTCAAACAGGAGTGCCTGGCTATTTTGTTAGCAATCAGGCACTTCCCGCCCTATCTCTATGGCACTTACTTTATCATCATCACTAACCATTCCTCACACCAATGGCTGCATCAAAAGATAAACCTGGATGGCAAGTTAGCGATATGGGCCCTTCAGCTGTAGAGCTATAATTTCACTATAGTCTACTGCACAGGAGCGATATACCAGAATGCTGATGACTTCTCTATGATTCTGATACTGGCTTCTTTGACCCCCAAGGAGAACTGACCGTACAATCTAATCAGTTGACCAGAATGAAAGGAGTTGGAGACTCCTGAGATCCAAGCAGAGCTCCAAAATATGACCTGAGATACTCAGATCAAGGAATTAATGATGTATAATAATGTCAGTAAGAAATGGCTCCCTTATATCCATCCTTGTTCTCAAAATGACGTTATACTAGAAGGGCATGCCAATATGGGACATGGGGCAGTGAAGAAGACTCATGAATGGCTAAAGAAATGATACTACAGGGACCAAATGGTATAAACCATTCAAGAGGTTCTGGAAGCATATATCACATGCTGATCCCAAGATTGATCCTGTCCCGGATATTAGCACTCAGTTGTTGCCCTGTTAAATCCTTTTTTTTTAATGTCATTAGCATCCTTTTAATGTCATTAGCATCAATGTCCCACTGGGTTTCATTGCCATAAATATATCCTCTTAGCCATGGACCACTTGACAAAATGATTTTAAGAAATTTCTGTCCTCACTTCCTCTGCTAAAGCCATGGCTCAATTCCTCATTCAAAACACTTTCACCCAGCATGGATGCCCACAAACTTTACTTCTAAACAAAAGGTTAAATTTTAACTCACAGGTAGTTAAGAACTAACTTTGCTTTCTGGAACTAACCAGAGTTTCACCGCCCCTTACAATCCATTACTTAATGGGACACTGGCACGTACTAATGAAACTCATCTCTATCTTGTAGAAGATGGCTGCTTCCAACCCTAATCTCTGTAATCAGTACCTACCCAGCGCTTTGCTGCTTACCAAATAAGCTACCATCGAATTATCAAGATGCCCACTTTGAAGCCCTATATGAGCGTGCTCCCCATTTACCAAGTAGAGTTCAGCCCTTGCTCAATATCAGAAGAGTGTCTGTATCTCTCCCATTCCCAGAGAGGTGGAGCAAGATGCATAACCACACCACCAGGGAATCAGTTGTTAGGATTATTGTAAAAGGGCACCGCGGTGTGTGCCAGAGCCAAAGTAACACAGTGCAAGGGTGTACTACGCAGTATATATAGTTGGTAACAAATAAACAACAACACTTGGGTGGACCCCACAGGGGAGGTTATAACCAAGCGGGGATCTGTGCTGGAGTGTTTGGGTGCCTCGATCTGGAAGAGACCAGGGGGCCCAACGGTGCACCAGATCTATAAATAGCTTTATAAAAATTAAAATGGCCAACGTTAATTAGAGACCTCCCTGAGGAGGTCTGCGCAAAGTTCGCCCAAGGATTTATAAAAAACATAAATTAATGGGGAATTTCATTAAGGAAAAGGACCAACGAAGAAAGCTGGTCTCAAAAACCATACTTTAAGCAATGGGTAGTGAGCTGAAGGTTGGGGAAAATTGTGCCAAGCATAAGCAAACCATTTGGTGCACCCTACCATTGACCAGGGTACTGTAGCTCAAGATTGACTGAACTCAAGTTATTGATTTCAGGATGAGCCGTCTTAAACATTGCATTGTTGAAAATTTAAACGAGTTTTAAACTCCTATTATCTAAGCAACTGAACCAAACCATTGCTGTTAAGAACACAGCTAGTGCGTTTTACCTCCCTTGCTATAGCACAGGGCTGAGCATCATGCACATTCTCTAGACCAACCTGGCCATATCTGGTCTGAACACAGCATTGGTCCAGAGTATGTTTGAGGTCAGGAAGGCCTGTTACTTAACCTTTTTGGCTTCCTGACGACAGCTTTACCCTTACAGTTTGTACCCTCAATCATGTCATCAAGCCATGATATTAACCTCTCATTCTTTTGAGGCTTCACCCCCTCCAGGGGCTTTCACCAGGGGAAATTTCTTGTAAGCTGGGGCCAACTTCATAGCGGCAATGGTTTTCTGAGACTTGGGTCATGCAGCCTCGAGGAACAACACTTGAAAACTTTGATCAGATCCTGGGCATGGGTTCAGTTGCACGCTAGTACTCAACTGTTTTCCACAGCATCGAATCTTTCAAAGATACTAGGTACTCAAGCCTTCTTCTGACTCTGCGTGAGGCTACAATCTTTTCCACTTCCCACTACGGCGCCCCATTTATGAGATAAGCCTCTGTAGTCTCTGGTGGGGGGCCCTCAAACAAAGTAAGCTTACTTTCATGGAAGACTAAAAAGATTCAGATTGAGGAATGTGATCCAACTGGTATGAGGCGTGGCCAATCTTTCTGACAACGCGGTAAGTTCCAATCCTCTTCAGTCCCAGTTTTTTTCAAGGTAGCTTGATGGTGATGATTTTAGCATCCATAATCGCGAGATCCCCTTCCTTGTACGCAGAACCTACAAAATCTATTCCCGTCCACATTATCTTTATAAGCTTTCATAGCTGCATCTAAGTTCGTGCTCACCCCCATTGTACTTTCTTGATCATTTTTACAAAGTCAACCACCGCTTTCACCCTGAATCCACAGTTTTGATCCATGTTAAAGGCGGGGTTGAAGCTATAGCTGGAGAAGAAGGGGAACAACTAATTGATGCATGTTGGGCGTTGTTATAGCTGAATTGGGCCATGGGGAGATGAGAAACCCAATCTGAATGGCCTGCGGCGGTGTAACACCGCAGGAACTTCTCCAAGCAATAGTTCACTCGTTCAGTCTGCCCATCTGATTGGGGGTGATAGGCAGCTGAACGGCAGGGATGGATTTGAAAAGTCTTACACAAATCTTCTTAAAAAACATAAGTAAACTGTGGCCTCCAAGCACTAATTATCTTTTGGGGGACCCCATGAAGGGCAAACACTTGAGAAACAAAGAGTCTAGCCATCTCTGCCGCGGTTACTGTGGTTCTACAGGAATAAGGAGGGTGAACTTTATAAAACGGTCCACCACTACCATTATGGCGTCAAAACCATCAGATGCAAGTAACGCCACATTAAAATCTACTGATACAGAAGTCCAAGGCTCTTCAGCCTTTTAAACTGGTACCACCAACCCCGCGAGGGGCCGGCGATTCAGCTTCATTTGATTGCAGACCAAGCACTCCTTACAATGCCTGGCAACCTATGAGACTAATCCCTTCTAATTGTAAGTGCGGCAAACTAGCTCCAGAGTCTTTGCCTTTCCAGGATGGCCAACTGTGGTTCTGTCATGATGGTCTTAGATAATTTTCAGGCGAAGTGGTCCATCAGGAACCCATAGGCTCTCCTAAAACCACACCTTCTCATCCTTCACTTGGTAACCCGTGATGATATCCTCCTGATTTAACTCGCTCTTAGCAATAACCATGGTATACTCTGTTGACAAAGGCTGTGAAAGGACAATTCTTTCTGAACATTTTCATATTCCTCCGCCTTTACAAAAGGAGCAAGCGCTGTCCCGTGGGCCAAGGGAGAGGGAAGTTTTGACACAATCCTACTGGCGGAATCATCAAGTGGGTATTAAGCATATCTAACTTTTTTACTATTGGGAGCCAGTGCAGGGTTTTAGCTCAAAGCATCCGCCAAACCATTCTCCTTGCCCTTTGTAAACTCATAAGACAACATAAATTGGGCCCAGGTCTCATATCAGTGGGTTTACCATGGGGTCAAGACATGAGGTGCGTGATAATACAACAAGGCACGGTGATCTGTACAAACATGGAATGGTTGGGATAAGCCATGTAAGTGATGACGTCAATAGGTAAGCGCCTCAACCACTGCCTCTAACTCTTTGTCATCATGGCGTAGTTTAGATCTGGAAAGACATTTTCCTGGAAAAATATTTCTTAGAAGCACTATTCCATCCTTGCCTACTTGTAATAAGGCGGCCGCTATGGCGAAGTTAAAGGAATCAGTAGCCACAATGAACTCTCTTTCTGGATTTATATGGTGAAGGATGGACGTGGACAACCTGGTGCACTTTACAGCTTGGAAGGCATCCTGCAAAATGGGGGACCACTGGAGAACTTTAGCTCTATTTACCTTATATAGGGAGCCGCTACCTCAGAAAGATTGGGTGAGAATTTCTTTAGGAACGTACATGTCCCCAAAAACTCCTCAATTCCTTGACCAAAGTTGGAGTGGGCCACTCACAATTCGCCTTCTCCTTGTCTGATATTCATGTGGCCTTGGTCAAACAAGATGTTGCCCAGGAAGGTGTTTTGGGACTTAACAAATTCACATCAACTGCTTTTTAGCGCGAGGTCTGCTGCCCCCAAACGCCCCACCACCTGTCAAAGGTGTAATGCATGGGACTCATGATCAGTAAAACCACCAGAATATCATCCATGTAAGCTACAGCGCATACCCCAAGCAGGTCCCCCAAAGCCACATCAATATGGCATTGAAAGATAGCAGGAACATTTTTAAGCCCAAAGAGCATAACCCAAAATTTAAAATTCCTTTTCTGGTACAGAATGCGGTTAGCCACTCCTGGCCCTTCTTAAATCAAATCTGATTGAACGCGTTTGACAATCCAGTTTGGAGAAATCTTTCGCCTTCTCCACATAGCAAGCAATCTGTGAGTTCAATGAGATGGGATTCAAGTCTTATACTGTGATGTTGTTTAGATTCTTATAATTTACGCATGGGTTAAGGTACAATTGGTCTTCTTCACAAAGAGAAGTGGGGAGCATAATGGGGAGGTATGCTGAAATTTTGCGCCTTTAGCTAACTGCTCCTAAACCCACGCATTTAAGTCCACTTCCACCGTACAGTTAAAGGGTAAATGTGAGAAGATATACACATAAAATCAATGGTGAGCTTGAACTCGCAATCAAGCTCTCTGAATGAGCTGGTAGTACAATAGCTGAAGCTGAATCAAATGAGGATTCCGATCTCTCCAAACAGGAAGGTAAGGGTATCTCCAGAGAGGGCTTCAGCAATGGAGAAAGACTGAGAGTGTGAATATTGGGCCAGTGGGGCAGATCTCCCTGAGAATTAGCCTCAGACAAAGGGACAACTAATATATGACCATTCTTAAATGTTAAGGACAAGGTGTTATCTTTCAAGTTGGTCCTGACGTCAAACTTTCGCCACCACTTAACTCCAAAAATATTAGGATATAGAAGGTTTTTGATTGCTTGGAAATGGTCCAACAAATGATACTTGCCACTTGATAATCTACTAACACCAGAATTTTTAGCATGGGAATACCTTGGAAAGCACCTCCCCTAACCATATTACCTGGCAAGTAATTTAGATCAAGATGGTCGGCCAGTCTTGGTCAATAAAATTCTTAGAGGCACCTGTATCCACCAAGTTTAGTTGTGCTGATTTTCCCTGAAGGGGATGAAAATGTAACAGTCAATAAAAAAATATCCTGGATGGTCTTTATTTAAAGCAGAAAAAGCCAACACCTCACCAGAAAACCCTTCATCAGACATAAGAATGCTCTAGGGTATGTTTTTGCATTATAGAATGGAGAGGAATAATTGGAATCTCTTACTACTGAGGCCACATACCCCACCATATTTTCACCAGTTGCATAAATATTTTTATATTGCAAAAGTAACTCCTTTTCCAATGCCTGTGTTCTCTGGATCATGGTAGGGGTCAAGCGCGGGTTCTCAAGGTAATTTGATAAGCTGAGATGGGTTCTATAACAGAGCCACAATAGATGATATTTGTCTCATTTTTATATATTACTTTCATTGTTAAACGCGTTTTGAGCCATAAATGGGCATATACACATTTTGACAGTGGTTTGTGCATCCTTATCCAAGGCCATCACCACTAGACCCTTTGTTGATGATCCCGCCTGCACCATTTGAACATGATGCTGAGAAAAATCATTTTAATTAAAGCGTTTTCATCTATTTTGGGGGAAAGTCAGGGAATTATGGCACTCAAATTTTGAAACGTCTAAAACTACCAGGTATGGGCAATAAGGGTGGGCACTTCCCAATTGGAGGTAGCAAAAATAACGCTATGACTCACCAACCATTGGTTAAATGAGAAAACGGTGGTGAGCCCCATTGAGGCTGTGACAAACGGCAGGTGAACTCAATTTTCACTCAGCAAAAGCCCACACAGATATTTCTAGTGCATTTAAAGTAAGGAGGTTGGTTGTCTAAAGTCAGGGGAGTGTCTGTAACTCTCCCATTCCCAAAGAAGTGGTGTGAGATGCACAACTATACCGCCAGGGAACCAGTCATTATGATTATTATAAACAGGGCACCGCGGAGGGTGCTGGAGCCAAAGTAACCCAGGGCAAGGGTGTACAGCGCGGTATATAGTAGTTGGGAACAAATAAACAGTAACTCTTGGGTGGACCCCACAGGGGAGGCCATAACTAAGCGAGGATCTGTGCTGGAGTATTTGGGTGCCTCGTTCTGGATGGGACCAGGGGGCCCAACGGTGCTTCAGATCCAGTAGATAACTCTATAAAAATAAATTGGCCAACGTTGTTAGAGACCTTCCCAAGGAGGTCCGCGCGCAGGTTCTCCCAAGGAACTATAAAAAAATGTAACCTAATTGGAAATTTTATTAAGGAAGATGACCAACAATGAAAGTTGGTCTCAAAAACCATACTTTAAGCAATGGGTGGCGAGTTGACAATTGAGGAAAATGATGCCAAGCATAAGCAAACCAATTGGCGCACCCTACCATTGGTCAGAGTACTGTAGCTCAAGATTGACTGAACTCAAGTTATTGATTGCAGGCTGAGCCGTCCCAATTTTGCATTGTTGAAAATTGAACGAGTTTTAAACTCTTATTCTCTGAGCAACTGAACCAAACCATTACTGTTAAGAATATAGCTATTATTGTCTAACGCCCTTGCTGTAACACAGGGCTGAGCATCACGCACATCCTCTAGACCAACTGGGGCATATCTGGTGAACCCAGCGTTGGTCCAGGGTATGTTTGATTCAGGAAGGTCTTCTAACTTAATCTTTTTAGCCTCCTGACGACCATCTTTATCCTTACAGTTAGTACCCTCAATCATGTCATCAAGCCATGACACTCAATACCTCAATACCTGAGAACTCTATTTAACTATGAGGGCCTTAGTAAATATAATTGTCCAGCTTCAAGCCTGAGTCACTCAAGGCATTGTCACCACCATAGAAAAGGAGACATCTTGATTTGATTTTGGCTGACCCTCCTTAGCAATTTAAATAAGGTGACCTATTCTCTTTTACCACCATATACCCAGAGGTCAACAGAACAAGCTTGGCATTCTTTGATCTAGACCTTTTAAGGTCATTCAAAAGGTGAACCCAGAGTACTCTATTGCTGATGTCAATTAGTGGACAGTGGTATATTGAGTACATGGCTGATTCCTCAAGCCCTATACCCCCTTTGACATGATCTTGAGAGAGGCATTGTCTTTATTTGAGATGATGAGTGAGTCAAAATCTATTCTAAATTGAGCCTTGATAAGACAACTCCTAAGACATCATGAACGGAAACTTATCCCTGAAGTCACCAATATGATGTTCAATCATGAAGCATTGTGTGCATGAGAATTGATGAAGACGCCTTCAGGAATCCCATCCCCGCTTCCCAAACCTTTAAAGGTATGACCCCCACCGCTGCAGTCATGAGGACGAGGTAGAACGTTGAGGGCGCCAACCAGGCAGTCAATCTGGAAAACAGTGAAAATTCCTGATCATACAGTGCCACAAAGGTACCTGAGGCACCAAGTCCTCACAAGCCCTATATATTGACACTTTTTAACTCAACAAAGCAATATTTCACCCCAGCTTTTTGTTTTTTTATCTCTCCTCTAATTTCCAGCTTTGAGCTCATTTTTGAACTTCAGCATCAGTTAAGAGAGCTGTTACGCTAAGACCTACATCCCATCATGGCCATCTCAAACAGTATTAAGTTTGCAGTGATATTGTTACTTTGGAACATTAGCAGTTTTGGAATTGGCCAAAATTCCATCATTTTGAGGGGATTTCTGCCAATTTTTGCCCTCTTTCAACAGTTTCAAATGAATAGGTAGGGCGCCTATTAGGTAAGCTGCCATGGTCCCAGGCTTTTTCCTTAGAGTTCTGCGACTAGATTCAGTAGATCTGTCATCTTGGACAAAGATCATTTTTTGAGAACAGATCTGCTTTTGGTACACTCATGACAATGACCGGTGTCCTCTTTTAACTTGGATAAATGATCAGTAATGCCTTTTCCCACTTCTTCTGTCCCAATTTTCATACCTTCAGCTGTTGATATTTTTGTCAAAGTTCCTCCAACTTTTTGTTAAGTTTAGGGTTTTTGTCAGTATTAATATCTGAGGTTATTCCTATAAGCATGACTTTATCTATTGCCTCAATCATGTCCAAACCCTGCATCATCATAATGCCCTCCATTGCATCAACTAATCCTGAAATTCTTCTACTTGCTTTTAGAATTTGGAGTCTAGTGCCATAACTTTGAGTCCTTAATAACTCAGTCCAAATTCCCTTAACCTCAGCTTGGTTAAGAGTCTTCATGTCACTAACCAACGGTTGTATCTTCGCAACTTCTTCTTTAAGGCTTTATACTGCTTAATGAGATAGTGAATTGATTCAAACAACTTTAAATCAGATTTTAATCTAACATTCTATAAGTCTGAAACTTTGGGAGTTCTGTACTCTTTAGGCTCAACTTGGACACTTCCTCCTGAACTCATCAGTTCACTGCTCATTTCTCTTAACTTCTTCCACACAACCAACGTCAGCCCAGAATCCCCTTTTAGTGAGCACCGCTTGTGAAAAGTGGTCACTGTACAGGTTTGTGAGTGCTTACTCTTTGACTAATACAACTTCATGTATGAAGACAGGAAGCACAAATCTGGGCCAATAAAGGTTTAGCTAAAACTTTGACCTTTATTCACTATATATTTAAGCATTTTTGTCCTACAATATTTAAACCAATTTTCTAGTAAATTTTAGTACAGCCAAGATTAAGATAATTTTATTAAGGAAATAATTTCATATATGGGGTCCTGGCAACCTAGTGCTCTCCTATCAGAATCATCAGCATCAGTCTCTGGAGAATAGTTTTTATTCATTGACCTGCAGCTTAAGCATTCTATTGGTTAGAACTTCATTTGACTCAATTTCTCAGGATAGGTGATTGTGCCTTGAGCTGGTAAACTAACTTAACTATTGGGATCATCCCTATTAATTTCCTGAAGTATAATAATTGAATTAATCATAAATTCTAATTCTGAAGCTCCCTCCCTGAGAGCCTAAAAAATCATTGGCATGGCTCTGAATGATCAAATACTACATTGGAGCTTTTTCACAAAAGCCTAAAAGTCATAAACACTTATAGATCATATCAGCGATCATCCCTGACTAATTCACTAGTATCAAAGCATTTTGGAAAGGGCATAATCTGGCTAAATGTTAATAAGGTTTCTTGCTGAAAATGTTAAATCCTGACATTATATGTAAAGTGTCATCTGTGTGGGGTAAGGGGTATTTGTTCTTTTAAGTAATGGAGTTTAATCATGGTGATCCATGAAAATTGATGCCCTCCATCCTTATTGTAGAATAATAGCAGAGGGTAAGCCCAAAAGTTTTTGTATGGTGCAAGTAGCCCATCCTCTAGTTGTTATTTTAACAAAGTTGCCACTTAAGCCTCTTCTACTTTAGCCTTTTGATAAGCGTGAGATTTTTATGGGAGATGTTCTTTGGTTCCCACTTGGTGGATTACTTCAGATTTTTATAATCACTCAGTCCCTTTAGAGTATATATCTTTATATTCTTCTAATAAAGCTTCTACATTTTAGCATTGGTCAGGGGTAAGGGTGTCCCCAATTTTCTCTCAACTAAATAAATGGTCTTTAGAAATTATTCCCTAAACCTTGCAGAATGCCAAAACTGTTTACATCTGTTATATGTGTAATAGGACAAAGCTTACATAAGCAATGTCCACATGCTGAGGGACTTAGAGAGCCTGATCAGTTAAAATTTCTTAGTAAAAAAGGAGATGGCTTTTTGTAGGCAGGGTCTAAGATCACATGGCAGTCAAAGCTTCCATTATAGAAAGATCAGGACGTCCATATAATCCTAAAACACGATTATGAGGAATGTGAATTTTAACTTAGGTGCCCACCACTACTTCAGAACCTGGAGATATACTAAAGGAATGGGGGACATAGAGAGGTATTCTATACTTGGCATCCACATCCTTGAGGCAACTTAGTTTTAAGCCCCAGGATTTGGTACTCTACCTGACTTATAGAGGTAGGATACTCAATAAGGCAGGTACGCTTCTTTAAGCCCCCTATTTTTTGGGAAATCAAATCCTAGAGGTTTCTGATATCCTAGAGATGAAATTATTGTTTCTTATGGTCAATAATACAGTAAAAATCTCATATTATTTGGGCTCTTATGAGTAATTAATAGCTATTATCTTCTAAGGCAATAGCAGGGGAAGTAATCAGAAGCTTCCTAAATCTTAGGGCAAGTCAAATTATGCTCTGATCCTTTTAGTTGTGTTAGGATTGCCTTTTTGGGTAGTGTGTCAGGTAGTGCTTGCTACCCTCTGTCTAAAAAGGGAGCTCCTATTCCCATCCTGCCTGGCTGGCTGTATGTTGAGAGGATAAGGCTCTTATGCAGTGAAATCCCCCAACTGCGCCGCCAAAATAGCAGGTTTTACTTTAGTTAAGTTCCCCATACCACAGCCCATTTTACCAATTTTTCCAATATACTTAATTTAGTGTCCTTAATTTATTTTTGGAGTAAGATCTTTCAATTTTACCTTAACAAACGATTTTTTGACTTCTATTGTCAATTATCCCTTTAGATATTACCTTGAGATTCCTTAACAATTTTTTATGAAAATTTGTTTTTGAGCAAGCGCTAACATCTGAGAAAGGACACATCTCAATTTTTGGAAACTTCAAAAAAAGTTTGTTAAAGCTAAATTAAGGTGCAGCTAATCAAGGCGTGCCCCAACATTTCTTCCACCTACAATTTCTACAATAATTTGCAATTGTGACCCTTTCCTATGTGCAAATCTTAGGTATAAAAGCAACCAGAAGAAGATACCATAGAGTTGCAAATACTATGAACAGTTCTGCTGACTGCCAACCGCCCATTCCTATATAAAAGTCCAGTATTCTCACTAGCGAAGGAACTGACTTATTTTGTTCTTTAAATTCTCATTTTTAATATAAAACAGTGACTTTCTGACTTTTAAGGTTTTACGTTTTTCAGCTTTTTAAGCATCATGTTATGCATTGCATACAACATGCTCCTTCTTAAACAGCTTATCCATCATTGGATAAAGGGCTTAAGGGCCTTAATCCTGTTTTCTTGGTGCTTCAGGTTGTTCCTCAGGATCTGTGCAGTGCTCACCAAAATAAACGTGTGCTCCCCCTGGCTCTTACAATTAGGCTGGGCTACCGCTGTTCCATAATTGCCTCATTGATTGAGTTAGGAGCCATTTTGATTTTTGTATAAGTCAGGAGTATATAGTGTTAGCCAGGGATCTAGTATCATTTATATCCAAAACTTTAACCTTATGGACTACTACTTCCACAAAGACAGCCAAGAATTCAAACTGGGAATTAACAGCTAGAAGACTTTTAGTAGATACTTGTAGCGAGGCTAGCCATGGTTTTTTCCCTGAGCAGGGCCAGAGTTTTAAATTTGTTTAAAGGTTCTGTTAGTTAAAGCTTGGCTCTCACTAGCGGAGCTGATTGTAAAATTTGTTTTGGTAATTTTCCAAAGTAAGAATAAGAAAGCTTAAGATCTTTACTGTCTTGAATAGAAGGGGTGAATAATAAAAAGTAACTGGAAGTAATACGCATATGTTGGAAATTTGAGGCACTTGAGTTTTGTCAGCATAGGGAGCCACTTGCCCTAAGATGACTGATCTTTTGCTGCGTTATTCTGAGGGAGTTGGCAGCAGTTGTCCACAGTGTGGTTGGTACTCTTGCATTATTTGCAGTACAATTTTGGTATAGGAGATTTAGGAAGCGTTAATGCTAAAAATTGTGGCCAAGCTTGGGGGTAGGGTGAGGAGACCCAGTAATTTTAAACAGAGTAAAAGTAATTTCCATTAGTTCTTTCTTATCAATCAGGAAAGGTAAAGCTGGGCTTTACCGCCTTGAAGTATAGCTGAATATTGGACATGGGTTTGATTATTGATAAAGATGCGTTGATAGCCTCATCCAAAGTGAGTCAATTTCCACAACTAAAATTTGGGTATTGAAATAAAATTCTCTGTGTAAACTCATTGATGGATACTCCCCAAATGAGGCTTATCCCCATGGATATCTGTTTTTGGATGGCTAGTGTTGGATCAGTCCCAAATTCCCAGAGCAGAGAATCTCTGCGTCATTCCAAGTGCAGCAGGTCATTAGATGAGGTACTATTATATCCTGCGCTACATATCTGAGGCATTTAGTTAAGTGTTTGAGCTATTATAGTTGATAGCTTCCTCCATTGCACTTTCATAGCAGTAGAAAAAGAATGAATACTTACTACCCCTAGGACATATTTGTCTTTGAAGTAGGTTAAAATGAGTTATTTGCAGGGTTGGTGGATGGACAACAAGAACATACACTGAAGGTACACCTTCTGTGAAGGAGGAAGCAGTATCTCAGTAATACGCTTGGGAACAAAGGGCAATTACTTGGCTATTCAAATTATTCATGTCATCAATGACCATATCAATTCATTTGTGAGTGGCAAAAAGGGCCGTTTTAGTGGCAATGAGCTAGGCACTGTTTTACTTTATCTTTTAAACTGGCAGATGTGTCCTGAAGCTCAAGTTGGTGCTGTTTGGTGATGAGATCTCACTGTGCTAACTTCTTTAATGAGAAGGTTAGTGCATCCAAACTTTTAGTCAATCATGATGGTGCCTAGGGAAACTTTAGCATGTAGATACACCCCATCCAGAGTGAGTTCTCCTCCTTGTACTATGCGTCCTAGTTGTACATCAAGACGTTTTATCTGATGTAAGGCCAAGTTAAATCTGTCCTCCAGAATTTCTGACCAGTACTAAGCCCAGGAGGCCCAGGAAGTCCAAGTTGACCCGCCCTTCTAACGCAACTAGGTGCTCCAGGAGTTCCATATGGTCCAGAGGATCCAGGAGGCCTGGCCTCACCCGGAATCCCTGCAGGTCCAGAAAAATGAGCGATGTTCTGGGTACCTTAAGTACCATAAACTAACTCCTTAATGTAATTAGGGAATATTCCACAAAGGTTCTTAAGTTGTCAATTTGAGTTTATACCCCCATGGTACTAACCCCAATCTGTGTATGAAGGATAATTTCCAGATTTTTGAAACATTTGGATAGTTTGTAACAGATGAAGCTCAACACTTCTTCATTGGATAGGTTATAAGAGCTTGCATATTGTTAATGAGTTGTCAAACTCTCTAGAATAGCACTCTAGTTCTCATTGCTAAATATGGAAGTAGAGTGGTAAAACTGAAGGAGCTGAGTTTGCAGGGTTTCCAATAGTTGAAGATGCTAGAGTAATTCATGGTGATAGAATCTGGCTATTTGCAACAGATAATACAGGGTGTATGGATAAATTGGCTCAGGTAGCGCTCAGAATGCACTACTATGACATGTTCAACATTAAGAGTCAAACTAAAACATAAGCCCATAATAGGATTTGGTACATTTAGTGCTTGGCTTCTATTTTCTCTTCAACCTGGGACAAAGGCCCCAGTGAGGTAAAGTTGGAGGACTTCTGTGAAGTCTAAGACTTGCAAGTGTTAATGCTCCACAGAAGGGGCTGGGGATATCCATCTCCATAGATGCAGGCAATAAAAGGTTATGAGATGCAACAAAATCTCTTACATGCATGTTTACCACCCAATCACTTAGGCGTGTAGTTTCACAGTGTCACAGACAGAAAAAAACCCCAGTTCTGACCACCATATATTTAAATATTCTTTTGGTGCTACCAGCAAGCAACCAAAACAGCCAACCAAGTAGGAAGAGGTACTCTCGGCTCCTGACAAGCCCAACAATCACCTACTACTGGTTGGTTATGCAAGTCCTCTCTGGGTGAGTTGGTATATCCCAGCCCACTCAAAAAGCTCCTCAACTGGGAAAAGACCAACATGTAAGCAAGGTATACTAGCCCCAAAAAGCCTTTTCTTTTATTTTAGATATAAAAAGGCCTTGCTGACAATAACTCAACTGGGGAGCCACTGACAATGCTCCCCAGGTAGGGAATGCTAGAGTAATATAATTTTCTAAAGTGAACTTCAGAATGGGCAGGCACACCTTATAAAGGCAGCCCTTTGGGGGCCTCACCGGAGTCATTGATTAGGCTTGCACAAGCCTAATCTACAACTTGGGTGAGGCACAACCCAACACCCAAATTGAAGAAACAAAAGCATTTTTAAAGAGATCCAACTCAGATTCAGATTTTCTGCCTTTGATTTGGAATGCGATGATTGAAATGAACTCAATTGTTACATTACCCCTGCTAGAGGAGGGCTCCTCCTCAAAGAGGGTCCCTACAGCAGAAGGCCGCCATGATGAGAGCTTCCTGGGGCAAGTTACCTTGAGCCCCAGGAAAATAGCATAGATACACTCTGGGCCCCATGAGGGAAACACAAATGGCAAGGGCAAATTAGGACTGGGTTGCTGGAATCAGCCCACCTAGCCTGAAGGATGCACGCCCAGCACTTGGCTGTGTTGCGCCCCCCTCCCAGGCTCCTGTTGGCGATGGTCTTCCCATCCTGACCAGGAAGGCGCTTTCTCCAACAGAAGTGTGAGAGTGGTGCACAGTACAGCGCAGCTGGATGTCCAACCCCTTTCTGGGCAACCATCCATTGGTGAGGAAGCCCTGCTGGGACAGGTCCCCTCAGTGCCACTGAATTCCTGGTGAGTGGGAGGCCCCACCAGGATTTTTAACAGATGGTTAATTCAGGTCCAGGGTTGGCCATCAGTCACCAGCTCCCACCGGTGCTGGTTCCTTGACAACTGGGACCAAGTGCATACTGAGGTCAGTCAAACTGGGGATTGGAGGCGTGAAATGCACAATGACTTTGAAATAATGTCATGGATGGAAAAACTCCAGTTCCAACCTCCATATGTTTAAATATTCTTTTGGTGCCACTGGCAAGCAACCAAAACAGCCAACCGAGTGGGGAGAGAGGTACTCAAGGCATCTGACAAGCCCAACAATCACCTACTACTGGTTGGTTATGCAAAGTCCTCTGGGGGGTTGATCCAACCCAACCCACTCAAAAGCTCCTTGACTGGGAAAAAGACCAACAGGTTAGCAAGGTGTGCTAACCCCAAAAACCTTTATTTTTATTTTGGACATAAAAAGGCCCTGCCAACAATAGCTCATCTGGGGAGCCACCAACACTACTCGCCAGGTAGGGAATGCTAGGGTAAGAGAATTCTGAAGTGAACTTTGGAATGGGCAGGCGCGCCTTATAAAGGCAGCTCTTTGGGGGCCTCACCTGAGTCATTGATTAGGCTTGTACAAGCCTAATCTACAACTTGGGTGAGGCACAACCCAGCACCCAAATTGAAGAAACAAAAGCATTTTTAAAGAGATCCAACTAAGATTCAGATTTTCCAAATCTGGGTCAAAATACAACAATCAAGACAAACTCAATTGTTACACACAATGGGAAGAGATATCTGATGCTGAGTCACTATTGTTCATCACATTTTCAAGTTTGCTGGGGACTTGAGGAGACCTGGAATGGAGCACCAGTTTTTTTAGGAAGTGGGGGATGAAATCCAATCATTTAGGAAAAGTTCAGGACAACTAAAGCCCCTGGCATAAGGATTTTAATTATGATAAAACTCCCTATAATTAAGGGTAAAAGCTCCTTAATTGTTGAACATTTTGAAATTTGATATATGATAGTGGCAGCCAAAATATTTCTAAAAAGAATGTAATCATTTTTACTTGCCAAGATTCATATATAGGAAAAATCAGGTATTAAACGTCAGGAAAATTGTTAGGCGCTTTTAAGCCAAGATCTACACTGATTTGTTATTTGTTTTTCTGCAGCATCTTAATACTTTTTCAAAGGAGTAACAACTGATTGTTTGAATTGATTGTGGACTCCAACATTCTGAGTATTTGATTATTTAGATCATGGATGATACCTGACAGCGGTATCAGTTAATCCTTTGGATTGGAGTTGATAACCAATATGGAGGTGATCAAATTGTTAGATTGGGCCAAATTCCAAACACGCTCTATTAACCCCATTTGTTTACAGAGGTAATTTTGAGAAAAGATGAAATAGAAAAATATGAATTCAAGGTTAAGTTGAGATTTATAATAATCTGATAATGTAATGAACTTAGCAACCTATATTTCTGAATTTTTTGGGTTTATAAACTTAATGGTAGAGGAATAACACAATTATCTTGTAGTATCATTAATTTTTAATAATTAGTACAGCTTTACATTTTAGAGTTATGCACTTTACTCAATATATTAGCAGGTTAATATTAATAGAACTTATGAAACTCATCATAAGCAATCTAAAACCATTTTATAGGTTATAATCTTACAACTTGAAATCCACCATAATAATCCCAATACTAACTCCCTTAGTACTAATATCTTTGCTTCTACCCATTGTTTGTTGAGTGGTTACTAAGGTCAATCAAGAAATCTAATGACATTGTCTAACCTTTGGCACATTCTTTTCTTGCAATGATAAGCAATATGGCCTAACTGACATGGTGCTCCCACAATACTTACAATAATGGAGCATCAGCTGACATATTGGCAGACATATCACATAGAAATCTATTGGCATTTAAACTTTTCTGTTATAATCTCTTTTATTAACTACCACTGTTAATAAAAGTTTTTTAAGTTCATTTTCATTTATAAGTTAATAGCCTTGCACTAGCAATTGATAGATATATAATATTATGGCTCAGTGACATGATTGAGGGGACCAAGTGTAAGGATCAAGTTGCTTATCAGGAGGCCAAAAAGGTGAACTTGGCAGGCCTTCCTGATTTCAAACATATCCTGGACCAACGCTGGGTTCAGGTGAGATATGCCCAATTTGGTTTTGTGGACGTGCGTGATGCTCAACCCTGCATTACAGCAAGGGCATTAAAATGCACCAGCTATATTATCAACTATGATGTTTCACTTTGGTTGCTTGGTGAACAGAGGTTTGAAACCTATTTTATTCTTGAAATTTCCAAATTGTGTCAGCTTTGCCTTCAAACAATCATTCAAGTTTAGTTAATCTCAAGCTACAGTAACCTGGTGTAACAATCAGAAAAACCCCAGTTCTTACCGCCTATATTAAAAGTTTCTTTGGTGCACCAACAAGCAACCAAAGCAGCCTAACTGAGTAGGGAGAGGTTTGGGGCACCAACAGTGCCAAACCTTGCCTTCTACTTATTGGTTATGCACATTTTCTGGGTTGGTCTGACCCAACCACATGAAAGCTCCTTGAAACCAAACAAAAAAAATACCACAGGTATGCAAGGTATACAAACCCCAAGATAATCTTTATTTTTATTTTTGGACATAAAAAGGGGCCCACCAATCAGAGCTCATCTGGGGAGCAACTGACAATGCTCCCCAGGAAGGGAATGGTAAGGTGAATATTTTGAAGTGAACTTCAAAATGGGCAGGTGCACCTTATAAAGGCTGCCCCTTGGGGGCCTCACTTGAGTCATTGATTAGGCTCTCACAAGCCTAATCTACAACTTGGGTGAGACATAACCCAGCGCCCAAAATGACCAAGCCAAAAACATTTTTTAAAATAATTTGACTCAGATCTAGAAAATCTGAATCCAAGTCAGAATGTAACAATTGAGATGAACTCAATCATTACATCTGGCTGATGGTAGGGTGCACCTATTGGGTCACTTAGGCTTAGCACCATTTTCCCCAATTGACAATTTTCCCCCTTAGTTTAGGTATGTTTATATGAGAAAACTTTCCTCATTGGTCAACTTAATAATAAAAAACTCTGATATCTTTATGGTTTTTAAAAATAATTTTTGGGCAAACCTGTGCACAGACCTCCTTGAGAAGATCTCCAACAAGGCTGGCTTGTTAATTTTATAAAATATCTGCTAAATCTGGTGCACTGCTGGGAAGTCCTGGTCCCCTCCAGATTGAGGCACCCAACCACTCCTGCACCAATCTCCACTTGGTTATGGACTCCTTTGGGGTCCAACCAAGTATTGTTGTTTCTTAGTTTTCCACTACTCTATACAGTGTTGTACACCCTTGCCCTGGGTCCCTTTTGTTTGGGAATCCTCAGCAGTGCCCTGTTTACCATCTTGATAATGACTAGTTCCCTGATGGTTTGGCAGTGCATCCTGCACTGCATCTCTGTGAATGGGAGAGTTACAGATACTCTCCTTACATATAAACTTTTTAAGTAAACATTTAAAAATAAAGCCAATATAACTTAGAGATATATAATTTTTTTAACATGGAACTTCTGAGTTCAGTATTATTGGGTATTACTATAAGGAGCATACAATACTATATCAATGTAGGGCCCCAGCTATGGTAGGTTACTTGACTTAGTCAATAGTTTCAGCTACTTATTGTTAAAAACCTATTAACTGAAAAAATATTCTAAAGATAAATTATATAATCTATCAAATATTAATCAAGACTAAAACCAAATTACTTTTATTATTATGTTTTTTGGGTATACAACTGAGTGAAGTTCATCAATAATATCTGGTGCAACTATAAACTTTAATTCTATATTTATAATTTTATGCTCGGCTAAATAAATTGCAAAATATCTTATACTATGCAATATATATAAATTTTCGTCTGGATATTATACCTAATAATTTGGAATGGCATACTTTAGTGCTAAAATTTCTAGCATTAAATGTTTTTTATTACCATCTAGTGCTAAAAAGTGCATTAATCAGCTATAAGCTTTCTGTTAAGACGGAATTAAAAATACTGAGTTTGTTTTTATTTTAAGTTTAGGTCATAGATCAATCGTAATTTGCTTTATTAAACGATATACGGTTGAACTACGAATTTTAATAAACCATGATTCTAGCTTGATTGCTTTTGTTTATTCGAGGTTAAGCTTGATTGTATTGAAAGTAGCAAAATGTTAAAGATTTGATCCTAAATGTAAAAACTCTGCATAGTTTAATTCTAAAATCAAATTGGCCTATAGCAAACTCTAAACGCTTTTAGAATTAAGTGTTTTATAACAGCCTCCTTTTTCAAAGTCGGTTAAAAAGGTCAATTTTAAAGCCAACACCTCAACTTTAGTTTTATACCAAAAATGTTTTCGTTCAGACCTGAAGCCCCAAAGCTGACCCCTGAAGAGCTTGCAATGCTCCGTCAAAAGACCACCGATACCTTGGGCACCTTTTTTCTAGTATCGGTTACCCTTCAACTTGGTATTTTTCATTTTTAGCCTTATTTATATATTTTAGTGCCATTTGTCCTTAATGCTTTTTCGAAGTTTACCTAAACCTTTCATTCTTATAAATCATGATGAATGAGGTTTCCATAGATTTTGTCTGCTACCGAAATGAAAAATATTTTCAGTCTTACTTTGGTAAAAATACACCAATTTTTTAGGGAAATCGTTTGCCAAGTTTTGAGTTTGTCCAACTTATTTTAGTACCTTTTCCTTTTGAAACTTGTTACCATCAGGGTTTTAACTTTTTTAAAAAAAACAAGCATTCAGAATTATTGCGTCATTTTTTTGGTTAGCTAACCTAACACTCTTATATTGTGATTACAATTTACTAAATTATAAGCAATTAATTTTCATATATAACTTTAAAAAAATGATATGCCTTTCTTCAAAACTATTTGTTCTAATTGAAAACTTTATTGTTTTTAAAATTGTCATTCATATCTTCTAAAAAGAGTAGCTTTGGTAATAGTTTGCTAAGAAAAATATAATTTTGTTGCATAATCACTTTAAGTTGTTTTTCAACTATTTTGCCAACCCTTTGTTTTTAATGAACTATCACTTAATTGACCTTGCACGTTAAATCGGTGACTTAAATAGTAAAAACGTTATTTCTAGTATTGTAAGATATAATTTGTATCTTCTAAAGTTACACCTTTGCTATGCCCTTTTTATGTACTAGGTTTTTGAAATATAATTTTTAAACTTTTTACATAAACAACAACAATGTTTGGAAAATCTATATTATATAAAGATGACTTATTCTAGAACTTACATTCATACTAACGGCTCAATTACAGCAGATTTGATCTCATGCTTTTATTATAACAAACCTAATTTATTCGAAACGTTTTTCTAAAACCTTAAAGCTTTAAAGAATTAGGAAATGGTACCATCTAGTACTAAAAAAAAGAATTAGGAAATGGCTAAAGTTAAAATATTATTTTAATTCTTACCTTTTAGACAGAAACTAAAATCTTTGTTCCACAAGCATTTAATTCCATATTGGCTATACATTTTGATGTGCATGATTCTGCTTTGTAGCTAATAGATTAAAATTTAATCCTGTAAATTAAGTTCTATATAGAAAAGGTAAAAGGTAAAATTAGCAATTTGAGATTAGATAGACCATTGATTTAATTTATGTTTTTTTAGTACTAGATGGTCCCGATTTAATTTATGTTTTAATAGCAAATAAATCTAAAATAAGGTGCCCACAATTTACGCGTAGTTTTTACTGAATTTATGACTTTTTGTTTCTTAAGTTTTGTTAAGTATTGTATCTCCACTTATTTATAATTTAGAGCATTGGATATTTTTAGCTAACAGAAGTCATCCTATTTTTACAAGAAACTAGTGGAGTTACCAGTGCTTCGCTAAGGTATCTATAGAATTTCAGATTATTCAAATTGATTAATTTAAATTTATATTATAGATTAAACTCTCAGCCATAACAATATAGCAAATACCATCAAAACATATAGGATATTCACTTGTTATATATAAAATTTTTTATTTTACTTTAGATTTTCAAAAATCCTTTTTTTAGTTCTCAACTATATCACATAAGGAACCTACATACCAAATTTCAAGTTCCTAGGTTGGTATTTTTTGAGATTTTATGATGAGTCAGTCAGTGGTATTTCTCTTATACAGACAGACAAGATAGATTTAAATCTCTTTACATTACACCCAGGCCCGCACATGCTAAATTTTGAAGCTGAGGAGCCCCCTGATCCCCTTCCCCCCACCATGGTCATCTAACGGTTTGCCATTGGCAGCCTGTTTAGTTGGTTTAAGTTAGGTTTTGGTGTCATTTTGCTCATTTGAGCCTTCCGGCCCATTTTATTTTTTATCATTCTCTTTTCGGTAATTCTGTCCCCTGGTCAGCTTACCTTGAATAAACAGCTATATAGATTTAAATTAAATGATCAAAGATATTAAATAAAAGTGATGTGCCATGATTTGAATATCCGACCTTTATGAAATTTAATTTAAGAGCCAAAAGCTGAGCCGATTATGCTAGAGGAGGTACTTTTAAAATCAATCAGGGTTTTGATTCAAAGGTTTAATTTATATTAACTTCTAAAGAGCCAAATGACCGCTAACCACTTAACAAAACTATTTAAAATATCAAATCAACCGAATAATAAACTGCTCAGCCGTAACAATATACCGATTACCATCAAAAACATATAAGATTTTCACTTGTTACATATAAAACTTTTTATTTTAATATGAAAATAATAATTTTAAAAAACTTTAAAACCTTCATGGTCATGCACACAACAACTCACTAAAGTTTCATCACGATTGGATGAATGGTATACAAATACATATGGGACATACATACATACAAACATACATTTATTTATATATAGATGATGTATTTTAATAAACTATATAGGCAATAGTTTTAGTTGTAATTTTTAATATTAATTGCAATACCTGCAATAAACCAACAAGCGTGAAACCTTTTAAACACTCTGACATAATATAATATAATTCTTACCAAAATTCAACATAATTGATATTAAATGTCATGTAAGTTTAGCTAGTTAATTTAATAATTAGTAGGGACAAACTTAAAATAATCTTGGATTACATAATATTCTGTTTTTTCACTTTCATTTTTTTCTGATTTTAGCTATATATGCCAAAGGTGGTACATTTAACTAAACATATTGTGTAGTTTAGATATATACTGTAAGTCCTGGGGGACTGTCCTCTGGGCAATGATCAGGCCATTTTCCCATTCCCGAGCAAGAAGGTACTGAAGAGGATGGCTGTACCCCTCATTACTCAGGGTGATCTTGCTCATGTGGTAGATGAGTGCTGGGTAACAGCTCTTCCACTTTATTCCTGCCTCCAGTACCCACACTCACCTCAGCAGAACTGCTATGGGGAATCAGTGAAATCTGCACCAAGATTATCAAATTTGAAATTGATCAGAACTAATTTGAGTGGCTTTCAGCCCAATGTTCAGATTTCAAATGGTCAAAAAGGTATGAAGACTGATCTATCAGCTGGAATACCTGACAGTTTCAATTTGGTTAACATGATGATTGAAAAAATCACCCCCCTCCCAAAATTGTTGGGGATTATCCTCGATGGGCAGGTAACAGCATCTGACACCATAGATGAGGGTTTGAAGCTCCCTGTTAGTGAATCAGGCATTGCACCTGATGCAGCACCACTGACTGAATGAATAGCCCAGCAACCAAGCATGGGTGGGGTGGGCATCCTGAACCTGTTTCCAACCAAATGGGTCCACCCCTATGTGGATTGCCTTGGGGGATTCCCACTGCTTGTTGGGCCAAATGCCATCACACCAACCATCAGAAACATAGCTGAGCCTCAGTTCAGATATTTGAGGTTGAACTGACAGTGACTTAGCCTACTGCTAAATTCTTCAATGTCAGTTCCCAGTGAACTAATCTGCCTATTCCAAAATAATTTGTCAGTTAGGTCAAAATTGATAGTCCCAATCCCAGCTTGTCACTGCCACAATTGACCACTATTTAAATAGCTGCATTGCACTGACAAATAATTGGTCAATTTTTTTTTTTTCCTTTACAATAAAATTTTGCCAAAAACCAATCAATTTTTATTGTGTTGATTTTATTCTGGCTGCATTCCTGATAGCTTTTCCCTGGTAGCCTATCAGTCTATATATCAGATGAGCTCTACCAGTACTCATGGTCACTATAGCCCCCACTGTCATCAATTGGATTCAGAGAGTCAGATACTTCTGGCACTTTAATCCTGCTATCATGAACTTCTGATAACAGTATACTGGGATCTTGTGGCCTTATGTCCACCATCTATAAGTAAGGATCTGCCTCCTTGTCTCCCCAGTCAAAACAACCTCATATGCCAATGAAATCATTGAAACTATTTCTTTGAGTCTGCCCCTGTAGTAAGACCTCCAGGGTCTGGGGTGGGCTCAATTTGGTTTGTTGTCAGGATTATACTCACTGTTGTCCTATACCAACAATTTGTTGTTTCACAATGCCCAGCTCCATATGACATCATTCAGTTGGCAATACCTCTGGCATTCTGGCTTACTTTTTGGGTGCTCATGCATCCCAACTAGCAGGCTGGTCTAAACTTCTTCTGCTATTTCCATGACACAATTGACCAACCATTGTTTTCAGCCACTTCCACCCTGCTCTTTAAAAAAAGCACTGCAGTGGTTACCCTTTACCAAATGAATATGCAATCAGTAGTCTGATGTTTGTTGTTTGTTTGGTCACTTTCTGATTTTAAGAATAGTATCTGCTCTATCTTGTAGAATCTTCTTCAAACTGCCCCAAGCTGCACAGATTGCTGCTCCTCCTCCCACTAGCCCAGAAAGAAGCTCAAGTGTTCCTTCCTGAAAGATAGTCAATCAAGTTCTTGACACTCTCACTGAGGTGAAAATGCATACAGCAATTGCGCTTAATAATGCTTCCACATTATCTCATGCCCAGCAAGGGTTTGCATTGTTAGATGCTGTGGATGGGGATGCCCGCCGCTGGGTTAGAGGCCTTCTGCGCTCTTCCTCACAAACAGGAGACCCCACTCCACTGATGGCTGTTGTGTCAGCTGCCTTGAAACCTCCTGTGTCACAATTGGACCACCTATTAAGATTGCTATATACCATGGCCAAAGCCCCTAGCTTAGTTTCTTTGATTTCTACCTTCCATGAACTGGCTCCCGCATTGGGCCTTTCTATCAATATGCTTCAGGCAGACTTTAGATCAGGCTTGGATTCAGTTTCCGCTCATCATGAGGTCTGGTCCACCGTCCAAGGAACAGTAGCTCAAATATGTACCACCACAACCACTATTAATTCCTTCCCCCACCATGTTTCCCATTATCAGAAAAGGAATTTTATGATAGGATTACCCAATGAAGACATGGATGACGTGTCTACCTTTGAACCAGCGGTAGATCTGGTTGCCAATCCTGCCGCAACTCCTGTGTCTGAGTTGGCTGATACAGAGTCATCTATAAATGAATCTGTGAAAGCCCAGACGGAGGAAGTCAGTTCCCCCACCCTCATACTTCCAATTTTTGCTCCTGCAAAAATCCCCAATCTTACCCCCAATTTGCCAATTATTTCTTCAGTCATAAAGGAGTCAGTTGAATCGTCCAATAAACAAAACTTTGCTTATTTCCTATTGCCTATAAAGATTTGTGTCAGCTCACATCATGTCTCCTTTGAGGCCCTGGTAGATACCGGAGCCATGGGGAACTTTATGAGTGTCAAGTTGACCCAACAATTAGAACTGGAAATGGAGGTGGGTCCCTCAGTGATAGTGGCCTCATCTGCCTCCCAGACCTCATATGTTGTCCATTGGCCAGTACCTTTTTCAATCCACCAGTTTAGCTTCTATGATAGTTTTTCTACTATGGCAAACTTGGTGTTTATGGTGATCTTAGGTGTAGGATGGTGGTGCCAACAACACGTCAAGATTCACTTGGAGTCTAATATTTTGTTGTTTACTAATGATCAACTAAAGGGTGAATTTCCTCTGATTGACACCCTTAAGAAAACACAAGGCCGCAGTTCTATCACTTCCCTTGTCACTCCTGTGGGCATACTGGCCAATTTTCGGAGAGTTTAATGCATCATTGAAGTATATTTGACTTGGAAAAGGCGGATTGTCTGCCTCCTCACACTAGGTTTAACTGTGGAATTTGAACAACTGTGGAGTTGGTGAACATCAACTGTTTGTTGTATCCTCATACAGCGGAGGAAGAAATTTCACTCAACACCTGGTTGCATTATATGCTGAAAAGAGGGTGGTTGTTCAAGGAGACCTTGCCCATCACCTCCCCCATCGTCTTCACAAAAAAGTGGATAGTTCTCTATCCCTGCATGGATTATGGCCACTAAACAAAATAATGGTTTTTGATCCCTACCCCTTGCCTCTGGAGCAAACAATCAGCCAGGCAATCTCTAAATCCCGTGTGTTCTCTAAGCTGGATCTGGTGAACGCTTTCAATAAAATTTGGATAATGAAAGAGAAAGAATGGCCAACAACGATCTGGATGAAGTGCGGCATTTTCCAATTCCATGTAATGCCCTTTGGGCTGAAGAATGCTTCCGCTATGTTCCAATACATGATCAACAATGTACTGGGTGACCTCCAGTTTACCTGTGCAGTTGCATACATCAATGATATTCTGGTTCACTCCCTGACTCCTGAACAACACGCTATTGACTTGGAAGCAGTTGTGGCCGCCTTGCATAAGGCAGGCTTGTTCATCAAGCCTTCCAAGTGCAAATTTTATAAGGAGAAGGTTACCTTCCTTGGGAACCTTATCCTTAAATATGGTTATGCAATCCCTCCCAATAAGTTGGACGCAATCCAAGAATGGCCAACCCTAACTACCCAATAACAACTTTGGAGTTTCCTGGGAACTATTATTTTCCTAAAAAAATTTTCCCCAGCACTATCCCAGCTAGCTGCCCCACTCCATCCCCTTACAGAGAAAAATGTACATTTCACTGTACGCCTGAATGCCAACAGGCATTTGAATCAATTAAAGAGGTGCTCATGTCCCCACCCATTTTGAAGCATGCTGATCCTACCAAGCCATATATTGTTGCATGTGACACCTCATTGGTAGCAGTGGGAGCAGTGTTGCTCCAGGAGCATGATGGTTTAGAACATCTGGTTGCCTATTTTTCTCAGAAGTTCACCCCCATGGAGCAGTCTTAAACCATTTATGACAAGGAATTAGCAGTTGTTGCATGGGCATTAACTCATTGGTGGTACCTGTTACAGGGTGCCCGCCATGAATTAATGGTCCTCACAGATCACCAGGCCCTTTTGTATTTCTGCAAGCCCCAAAAATTGGCGCATTGGCAGGCCCAAACCTATCAATACCTGTGCAGTTTTAACTTTAAATACAAATTTGTAAAAGGTGCACTCAACATACTTTCCAATTTTCTAAGCTGCAGCCCCGCCCACTGTTCCTTGGACCCAGAGGAAGTAAATCTCGTTACCATGATTCCTGCCACCCAAATCCTGTCAATTGTCCCCCTGACATTTCATCCATTGCTTTGGCTCCTGACGCCTCACTAGTGGCTCAGGTCTTAGCCAGTCAAATGGCCTGCCCTGAGGGTGTGGAGTTGGTTGAACAGTTGGCCCACCCAAGTCATAAACACTCCTTATACTCCTTGAAGGAGGGACTCATTTATTTTTGGTCTCGCATCTGGGTTCCCTCTCCTTCTGAATGGAGGTATTCTGTGCACATCATAATCCCCCCACAGTTGGTCATTCTGGCAACAAGAAATGCATTGACTTGATCAAGTGAACCTACAATTGGGTAGGTTTGACAAAGGAAGTTCCAGTCTAGATCACCAATTGCGTTACTTGTGCCAGGGCTAAGTCAGACTGCTCTGGTAAAAATGGCCTTTTGCACCCCTTACAGCAGTGGAGGGCCTATGGACATTGGTGTCCGTGGACTTTATTGTCAAACTTTCCAGCTCTAATGGGTTCACAGCAGTGATGGTGGTGGTGGTGGATTTCTTCAAAATTTTTCCTCTTTATACCTTGTACTTCCATGATTACATTGGAAGAAACTGCCCACCATTTTGTACGCCATGTGTTTTTAATATCTGGTCTCCCCCAGGAGATCATCAGTGACTGTGGCTCACAGTTCACTGCGCAGTTTTGGAGTGAACTCCTATCAATCCTAAAAATATCCCCCTGTCACTCCACTGCATATCATCCCCAGTCCAATGGGCATACTGAGCATGTTAACCAAGTCCTGAACAGTACCTGCATTGCTATGCTGCAGCCGTGCAAGACATCTGGGCCAATGATCTCCCTCTTGCTCAATTTGCTTATACTAATGAGACCCACGCGTCCACAGGGTTTTCTCCTTATGAAGCAACGTTAGGTTATAATCCTTTGTTTTTGGTTGGACCTTGCTTGCAGCCCGAGGTTCAAGCTGCTGTGGACCATGCTGAACATATCAGGTCAACTCAATCCTTAGTGCAGGAACACCTCACCAAAGCCATAGATGACTACAAGCATTTTGTAGATTGCAAGCAGCTCCTGGGTTGCAATTTAACGGTGGGCTCCTATGTTATGCTCAATACCTGTCATTTAAGAATATAGGCCCCTTTCCGTAAGTTTGCTAGTAAACACTTGGGCCCCCATTTGGTGGAGGAGGTCTTGGGTAATGGTGCGTTCTGGTTGAAGCTCCCTGCTTATTGGAAACAGCACCTTGTCTTCCATGTTTCCCAGCTGTTGCCCTTCAAGTGTGCAATCCCCACAAAACCTAAACCAATTATTGTCAAAAATGGGGAAGAGGCTGAGGTAGAAAATATCCTGGCTTTCCATAAATTCTGACAATCTGTACAATATCTTGTGGCCTGGAAAGGGTATCTGGCATACAAAAACAGTTGGGTTAAGGCGCGCAATTGTGCAAACTGTATGAAACTGGTCAAAGCGTTCCACATATCCCACCCCAAAGCTCCCTGCCCCCCCCAAAAAAAAAGTTGCAACAATTATGATGATCAAATTACTAAGGCACACAAGAATGTGGCTCTCATGCAGCTTCTTGGTGGTGGGGCCTTCCCTTAGAAAAAGGAAAGGGTAATATAAGTTCTGGGGAATATCCTCTGGGCATTGATTGGGCCATTTTCTTGTTCCTAAGCAAGAAGGCACCAAAGAGGATGGCTGTAACACTTGTTACTCAGAGCGATCTTGTTCATGTGGTAGATGAGCGCTGGGTAACAGCTCTTTCACTTCAGATCCCACCTCCAGTACCCACACTTACCTTGGCAGAACTGCTATGGGGAATCAGTGAAATCTGCACCAAGATTATCAAAAAGAAATTGATTGGAACTAATTTGAGTGGCAATCAGCCTGATGTTTGGATTTCAAATGGTCAAAAAGGTATGAAGACCAATCTATTAGACAGAATATCTGATGGTTTCAATTTGGTTAACATGACAATAAAAAAAATCACCCTCTCCCAAAATTGTCAGGGATCATCTTTGACAGACAGGTAACAGTATCAGATACCATTGATGAGGGTTTGAAGCTCCCTGTTGGCAAATCAGGTGTTGTGCCCAATGCAACACCACTGACTGAATGAACAGCCCAGCAACTAAGCATGGGTGGGGTGGGTGTCCCAAACCCGTTTCCAACCAAATGGGTCCACCCTTATGTGGGGTTGCCTTGGGGGATTTCCGCTGCTTGTTGGGCTAAATGCTGTCATGCCAGCTATCAGAAATATAGCTGAGCCTCAGTTCAGATATTTGAGGTCAAACTGACAACAACTTGGCCTGCCACCAAATTCTTTGATGTCAGTTCCCAGTGAACTAATCTGCCCTTTCCAAAATAATTTGCCAATTAGGTTGAAATTGGGGGTCCTGATCCTGGCCTGTCACTACCCCAATCGACCACTATTTAATCAGTTACATTGCACTGAGAAAATTGTTGGTCAATTTTCTTCCTTCTCCTTTGCAATAAAATTTTGCCAAAAACTAATCAATTTTTATTGTGTTGATTTATTCTGGCTGCATTCCCAATAGCTTTTCTCTGGTGGCCCATTGGTACATATACCGGATGGGCTCTACCAGTACTTATGGTCACTATGGCCCCCACCATCATTGATTGGATTCAGCGAGTCAGATACTTCTAGCACTTTAATCCTGCTATCATGAACTTCTGATAACAGTATACTGGGATCTTGTGGTCTCACGTCCACCATCTACAAGCAAGGATCTGCCTCCTTGTCTCCCCAGTCAAAACAACCCCATATGCTAATGAAATCATTGAAACTATTTTTGTGAGTTTGCCTCTGCAGTAAGACCTCCAGGGTCTGGGGTGGGCTCTATTTGGTTTGTCGTTGGGATCATACTCACCATTGTCCTACACCAACAATTTGTCATTTTGCAATGCCCAGCTCCTTATGGTATTGTTCAGTTGGCAATGCCTCTGGCATTCTGACTTGCTTTTTGGGTGCTCACGCATCCCAACTGGAAGGCCAGTATAAGCTTTTTCTGCTATTTCCATGACATATACCACTTTTAATCTATACCAGAAAACTATGCAAAACTTTTGCACATTGAACTCCCCAAATGATTTAGTCTTTTTTTGGTTTCTGAAAATAAATACTCAGTGAAGTGTATACACAAAATAGCACAATTTATTAATTTGAACGTATCTACAATTTACAATACCTCTTTGTATACAGTATTTGATGTTAGAATGTACTCATCTTGTATATGATCTATATATACAAATGGATGTTGGTATATATATCTGTTTGAGACTATAGGCTGACACTGTTTGACCGATTGAGATGAAACTTTGGTGAGTTGTTGTGGGCATGCCCGTGAAGGTTTATGACTTTTAAAAATTATTATTTTCATAATAAAGTAAAAAGTTTTATATGCAAGAAGTCTTACCCTATATGTTCTCAGTGGTTTTCACCATATTGTTACGGCTAAGCAGTTTGGTATTTGGTTGATTTGATATTATAAATGATTTTGTTAAGTGGTTAGTGGTCATTTGGACTAATTAGCAAGTTAATCTAAATCAAAAATTTGAATCAAAAACCCAATTGATTTTAAGGTACCTCCTCTCTCATAATCAGCTCAGCTTTTGGCTCTTAACTTAGTCACATCTATATATCAACCATGTTTAGCTCACAACACGTTGGTAACTGACTCATCGATACCAATCCAATAGATTTCTACCATTTACTAAGCTCCCTCACATCGGTAGACATCTATTGCCCATATTCATATGTTAAGAATATCAAATTATAGATTTATAAGCCAAACTCATTCATCTCCAACCTCAGCTCATCTCCACCAGTATCACTTAAACCCAAATTGATAGTGATCAAACGAGCGTTTTAAATTCTAGTATTTACTAAATAACAAACTCTGCGGGGAATCGAAAATGTGGAAGCTTCATGATTTATCTTTTAACTAAATTCTAAACGAATAACATGTTTAACCTAAACTAAGTATGCTATGTCAGAAGTCAGTGAAAAATCTATCCAATGATACCTTATTCATTGCTGTTGACTTTGTATTAGTTAAGAAAACGGATGTTGACAATCAGAAATAATATATATGATATATATTGAGTGGATAATTCTCTGCTGATCACTTAAATCTATATATATAAAAGCAAATGTGTATGCGTTTGTGTGCGCGATGCCCAGCCAAAACTAGAGCAAGTAGAGCTCTGAAAATTTAGCTATAGGTGAACGGGAGGGGGTCCGTGTGCACCTCGAAGCCGGATTTTTAATTTTTATAGTAAAATAAAAAGTTTTATATGTAACAAGTGAAAATCTTATATGTTTTTAATGGAAATCGGTATATTGTTACGGCCGAAAAATTTGACATTCGGTTGATTCGATAGTTTAAATGGTTTTGTCGAGCGATTGGTGGTTTAGGGTTGATTAAGCTTAACAGTTTTAATAAAGAAATTAGTGATTGGTTGATTCGATAAGTTAATTGGTTTTGGTAAGTGGCTGGCGATTTAGGTTGTTTTGATGCATTTAGTTTTGGTTTACGAAGTGGTTGGTGATTGGCTGATTTGGTATCTAATGGTTTTAGCTAAGTGGTTTAGTGGTTTAGTTAATTCTATAGTTTAATTGGGGGCTGAATGGTTGGTAATTATATTAATTCAGTATAATTTGATACTTAATTTTATCGATAACTGTCTACAAATATAAAAAATATAAGATTATCAGATAAACTTTAAGCCCACAAATAAATCTGTGTTAAACTGGGTATCAACAATGATCAGCCTAAAATATAATTTACAAAAGTATCAGCCTGTTAATTCCTTTATATAGATGCATTATCTCGAGCAAATAACCAAAAATCACCAACTTGGCACAAGTATTCTATAAAGTTTGGGAACGGAATGCTAATATGTAATTATTTAATATAATCATATAAATTTAAATATCAGTTCTATATAAGATCTCGAACATATATTTCTAATGGTAATTATATAGCAATTTGGCTGGGTATTTTCATATTCATTTAATTCGATTTTTTCATAGGTTTTGTTAAAGGGTTGGTAGTTTTTGGCTGTTTTGTAAGTTCAATAATTGGTTTAAGCAATGTGGTGGTTTATTTTTGGTTGATTCAATAGGCTCAATAGTTTCAAGTAAGTGATTGATGGTTTAATTTAATTTGGCAGGCTTAATTGATTTTAGCTAAGTGGTTGGAGGTTGGAATTTTTAATAGGTTTAATGGTTTCTGAACTTATTGATGGCTATCTACCCATATAAAAACTAAATAATTTAGAATCATCTGGTAATTTATAAACACCATAGCAAAGCACGAGTATTTACTACATAATATAAAATCTAAACTAATTATTTCAAATCACCCTAATTTCTATAGACACCGTAGCAAAGCATGGGTAACTACGCTAGTACAATATAAACTGATAATATAAAGACCAGATATATATACTTAAGGTGGCACTTTTTGTATTATGAAAAAGCAGTATACTTGGACCATCTAGTACTAAAAAAAGCAGTATACTTTTTTATCCAAAGAACAAGTGATCTAACTATCAGTGATATTATCTTCTGATCGCCCAAATGAGATATTACCTGCCTAATTTATATATATCAGAAGTATATTAAATAAGGTGGTATAATTAAGTTTCAATAGGTTAGATATACTTTTTTTCCAATATACAGGATTTCTGGCCAATTTGTATATTTTTCATTGATCTTTATATCTATTATAAGCTAATTCAAATACTCTTCCTTAATTTTTGTATCCATTACAATTCAATTTATATAATCCATTGGTTTTTGTATCCATCAAAAACTGCAAAAAATGTATAAGATGGTTAGTAATGGATACAAAAATCAATGAAAAATATATAAATTAGCCATAATGGATGTGAAAATCAATGATAGATATATTAATTAGCCTGTAATGAATGCAAAAATTAATAAAAATTTATGAATTGGCCTGGAATGGATACTAAAATCAATGAAAAATATTCAAATTGGCCTGTAAAACACTGTATATTAATAAGTGATCTATGTAATAATTGATGCTATCTCTGACCATTTTGATGGCAAATATATTTTAAGCTATAGTCATTGATTAACTAGTAAGTTATTAGTTATATATTAAATTTATTGGCCTATATAAAATAGTATATCTTGAACTCTAGATGCTAAAATAAGAGACCCATATATTTTACTTTCTTCTTCTAAATAAGCCTTTTATATTCTTTATGTATTTAATCTGTAAATGGTATATAATAAACCTTTTAATAAGATTCAGATATGATTTTTTCACATTTAGTGGATAGATACAAGATATTTATGAAACAATATTTAAATTACTATTCTTATTTATAAAGATAATCTATATTTATATTATAAGGGAGGATACCCCAGTGGTAGAGTATGGACCCTCTACCACTGCCTCCCAAGTTCAATCCCGGTAATGGACATTGGATAGGAGACGATTTTGACTGTGTTGGTTTTATGCACCAATGCCCCAAACTGAGATAGCAAATAGCAAAAGCGGTCCATGGAGTTCCTTCCTGGCCTATCATATGCCACGCATGGAGGTTTTCTGGGTTTTATCCTCCTTTCCTATTTTCTTCACTTCCCTAATTGGTGTGGTATCATCCCCAGGTCAGCCCACCTTGAATAAAATATATTTATATTATAAGCAATTTTTATAGTATAGGCAGAAACAAGGTTTAATCTATAGGGACAGGACTAAGCTTAATTTAGAAACTATCTAATGTCTCATATCAAATAGGGTAACTTCCCAAATTATCAAATTTCTTGCTCAGGTAAGCTTGACACCTATAGCCCCAGTCCATATTGTAACTGCAACACCCAAAGTCAAACAATCAGTCTTTTATTTAACTAAATGATAGAATACTTTATAATATATTAAAGCTCTTAAATAACTGGCAATGTCCTATATTGGCTTTTAAACCTGAATTACTTTTTCTAAAAGGTTAACACATAGTTAAGGTATGAGTGGAAATATGCTATTTAGACCGTTATGTTTTAAATAAGATCATAGTTATCACAGCCCCTGATGTAGCTTCAAAAGTCATTAAAAATAAAACTTTAATCTTATTAGCTTTAATTTTTTAGTAACTTTTTTTCACTTGGCTTCACTTTTATTATCATCTCAGTCTAGAAGTTCAGCTCCATTAAAGTGAATAATGAATCTGTCAATAAAAAAGTGGTAACACTTACAAAGAAACTTGCTGGCTTGACCAAATGGAAAAGAACACCCAAAAACTCTATAATCCATGAAAACTCACCTCAGAGTCCTCAAAAGTCACATGCTTCCAGGTGCCACCACAAAAGCAGGTATATATTACAAGATGGGTGCCACAGAAGCAAGCACAAGATCACCCAAACGCACCCTCACACCTCACATCCCCCTGGCTTCAGCTCAAGTTGCAGCTCAAGGGCCCACTACAGGTCCTCCCATCAGAGGAACTGCAGCCTACACTCCAGTAGTTTCAGCTGAATGCATGGAAGGCATGAAACCCACACATCTACCACATATCCACTATGAGCTGCTATTCTGACCCTGAACAAGACATTGGAGCCCATAACCATGACTACAGGAGCGTGGTAAGCTCTAGTCATCATAACACTAAATTGACTCTCATGATGAGAGAGCAATGTTCCAAACAGGAGTAAGAGGTCTCAGGGCTGTAAAAGTGCTTTGTCCAATAAGGAAACCAAAGGCTTCTGATTTGAGACCTTTTACTCATTTTATTCTCAGAATATTAATTTGAACCTTTATAATGAAAACTACCAAGCAGTAAAATTCTTCTCACAAGTATGGCCATGCTAATAAAACAATTAAAATGCTTTTGATTAATGATAACCTTACTATCATTATGCCTGATTTTAAGAATATAAATTTTGCAAGTAAGGAGCTGAACCTGCTTAATGATTAGATAATGGTAACACCAGAAAAAAAAAGGGTACTTTACCCTAGTGGAGCCTAGAAGCCCCCTTCTCACCTTAAGCCAGCATTTAACAAAATACACCACCAAAGGGAAAGCCTTTCATGTTAAGCTATCCAAATCCCTTCATACTATGCATGTGATTGCTGCTTAAACTAAGTAAAAGTGTACAAAAAGTTAAACAAAGTAAGTTATAAAACCCTCATGCCTACCCTCCCCAGGCTAATTAAAGAGGACAGACTATATAGCTGAGATCAAAAAAGTAGGCTTCTATCAGGGACTGGCATACTACTGACCTGGCTGGGGTAGCTAACCATGAGTTAACATAACCAAGGGTTTTGATTCAGTATGGCAAGGATTCTAGAGGCGTCCAGGTATAGGAAATGGTGGGTATGTTGGTATAGGATTTGCCTACAGATATGATTTTAAGAGGGGAGGGTGTAAGAGAGTTTATTTTAGGTTGGGGTGGTAGATCACAATTGATAACACTTTAGTAAATAGCTTTAATGTTGTTTTATAATAGAAAACCATCTTATTGAGTGTGAAATTTAATTATATGAATGCTTAGGTTTATATTTCATTTAGCTTTCTAGACTTATATAAGCTTAATTGATTTTTGGATGTAGCACGATTATTCTTCTGAGCTTCTGTAATTGCGCCTTGCATAAGATTTTTAAAGGTAGTAGAAAGTGTCTCAGTCTCTTTTGTTATACATTTTTGCAAGTAATTGACTCAATATCATCACAACTAAGATATGTTAAGCAACTACTTGAACTATTCTTATTGCTTTTAGGTTTGGTATGCAATTAATCAACCTGACTTTAACACATATCTTATTAACCTGGTGGATAATATCTGTAATCTATGAATTCCAACTCATATCAGGATTTATCCTAACAGCTGCAACTGGGCCTAAAAGTCATTTAATTTTATTGACCCTCCCATGTGATTCATCTGAACTATGGATATGCCCTATGGAGTATTATTTTAATGAATACTCCTACTTTATGGCTATTTTAAAAACTTTTGCATTCCAAAAACCATTTATAAATTAGTAGAGGACCACTATATTTATGTGGGCTTCACCAATGTAGCTATGGCTAACAAAGCCACCAACACCAAGATAAAAATCCTACAAGGCACTCTATTTGCAACTTACATATGCTCACATCTTGAAAAGGGATCCCCAGTTACCTTCTCCAACCTGTTAACTATAAAAGAACCTAAGTTACTGAAGTTGGCTCTTCACTACATATTGATGTAGGTTAGTTCCATCATATCAGTTATTCCTGCATTTCCTTATAATATGCACAATCTTAGAGTTTTTATACCCAAAGTCTCCTCTATACCCTTCCCTGCTGTTGCCTGAATATCAAGGATATCCCTCATATGTTAGTTATTAAGACATGCTTTAGAAATTTCCATTGACTCAGACTAAATGCGCACCTATTATTTGTGATTCAATACCTTAGGCTACTTCTAAAAAAGTTGCATAAAACAAAAGCAGATCCTAACCTCCATAGAAAAAAGGGCACAAAAACAAATCAAAGATATCCTATATTGCTGTAGCTGCAATTCCACAACGTACACAGTAAATTCTATACAAACCTTAATCCAGTCACCCTTCAGCAAGCATTGGAAACTGCTCAACCTAACATATACATAGAGATAATTGTACAAGACACCTCCTTTTAATGAGTACACCTTCCAACCTCATGACATCACTACTAGCTTCTACCAAATGAAAGCATCCCCACCAGTCCCACTGCAGCTGCAAGCCTCACACAGAGACCCTCAGGCCACACACTAAAAACCACTAGCAATACATAACAATTTACTTATGTTATAAGAAATGAAACAACATTAGACTAGTAATGAATAGAAACTTTCAGGCTACAAAAGGCACAGAAAATTATAAAGTTCCCCCTCCATCACAGTAGATCTCTATAATTCCTTTTCAGTGCTGGAAGAGAATGGCATGGATTCAAACTCATTACTTGGTAACTGTTAGGGCCTCCCTAAAATATATAAGAAATATTGTACAAAATAATGAAAAAATAAATTTTGGTAGGTTATGGAAAATCGATTTTTGAGAAATATATATTAAAACCAAAATCATAAATTCCACAACTCTCAGAAGAAGGAAGATTCAGTAGGAATTCTATATTTACAGAGATATACAATTTAGAATTATAATTAGAAGTGAAGCAATTAGTGGAAGAAGAAAAATCTGTAATTTATGGATGAAATAAACTTATAACTAAAATTGGAGGTAATGTGACCCTCATAGAATATTTTCATATAAGCTTATCAAAATTATCATGAAGTGCAAAGGGGTATTAAGGAAAAGTTGATACTTAAGTTAAGATCTATTTTTATTCTTTCTTGCAGGCAATAACCTAATAAAGTATATGAGATTAGAAAGTTTACCCTCTTTAATTTTTAATATAAAATTTTTAAGAGGCCATCTGTAAACCATTATTCCAATTACAGCATATCCCATATGGAGGATCACCAGGATAATTGGTTACAGCATATCTCTCTTTCAGCTGTAAACTGCAAACCTGAACCTACTGTTGTGGTAGTTGGCCATTCTCATGCCAAAGCTGGGTTAGTTCTTCCCAAAACCCTCAGTATAGCATAGGCATTAATTACCACTCTAGGTCTTTATCATCGTCTTGCTACAAGATTGCTTTACCTTACCAGGCTAGCTCCTCTACTTTATTGGTCACTTGCCTCAGGAACTCAGTCATGTAATAAATCAGATGGAAATGAGACCTACCATATACCAAGCCTTGACTATTGACTGCTCCAATACTTAAATTTGGTAAACCATGTCCCCCTTTCCTTTTTTAGATGTTTGGGGAACCTTGTATGTTATTTAATTGTTTGAAGCTTAATACCTAAAAGGACTACTGGGTGACATTAAGGAAAATGATGGAAAAAGCCCCACAGCTAAAAAAGAAAACATTACAATTACTAATTAAGTCTGGAGAGGGGAGGATACCCTAGTGATAAAATATAGACCCTCTACCACTTCCTCCCCAATTTTGATCCTGGTAGATGAACTTTAGGTAGGGGTCAATTATGACTTTGTTGGGCTTGCAAACCAACGTCCCAAACCAAGATAGCAAGTAGCAAATGCGGTCCATGGAGTTTCTGGCCTATCATACGCCATACATAAAGTTTTTCTGGGTTTAATCCTCTTTTCCCATCTTCTTCACTTCCCTTCATTAATGCAGTATTATCCTCAGGTTGGCCCACCTCAAATAAAAAATTAAAAAACATCAGAAAAATTATGTAAGTCTAGGGAGCGCCCCTCCATTTGGATTGGGGGGCGTTCTCTTTCCAATCCAAGAAAAGCCAAAAAGGCCAACAGCCCCCCTCATCTCTCAGGGCAACCTCACTCATGTGGTGAGTAGCAGTGATTCATGGCTTACCTTTTGAAGATTCTGCCCAACCACAGTTCTTACATCTGGAGGATTAATATGGCAAATTGAGGGGATCTGTATCAAGTTAGCTAAGAATTGGCATTCACATGGGACAAAAGAGACAAATACAATTAACAGCAACAAATTTTCATCCCTAATAGTTGACAGTCACAAACCATTAGTAACAAAGCCCAACAGGCGTGTACCTTTAGCGGAAAAAGTGGTTTGTTGAAGATTTGGTAACACTTGCCAATGGCATCAGGCCATCATTGAAAGTTGCCACCAGTTTGGAACCCTCCTTGAAAGTATTAGAAGTAAGGCCTAATGGGCGTGTACCTTTGATGAAGAAAGCGTCCAATATTGAATTTTTGGTGGAACTCACCAATGGTATCAGTCCATCATCAAAAGTTGCCGTCAGTTTGGAACCCTCCCCAAAAATATCTAAATACCCATCCAATGAATCCCGCTTGGTCAAATAGATGCCAAAGCAACTGGCATGGGCTGGTTGGTCCCCCTGAACATTTTCCTGACCTCTTGGGACCACCCCTATGTGGGGTGGCCTTGGGAGATTCCCATTGCCCATCAGGTGAGACACCATTATGATAATCTTCAGAACTGTGGCAAATGCAAAATTCAGGCAGCTGTGGATGAACCAACAGCAACTCATCCCACTGCCAATAAGTTTAAAGTCAAATTAAATTAGGTTTAATTTCTCCCCCTCACTTATTGTTCGCCAGGCTAGGCCAAATTTTGAGGGCTCAATACCACACTTTCCTAAGCTATTACCCAACTAATTGCTATTTAAGCAGTCATAACACACTTGGAAAATTGATGGTTGATTTTATATTTTTAAATTCAATAATATTCCCATACTCCAAATTCAATTTTTTTTCTCATGACGAAATTCAAGCCACACAATCTGATCCCACTTTTCTCAACATTCAGACCCATAGGCCCTGAGGCTGTGACAGCCTGGTTTGTTGCTGGGTTGCTAATTACAATTATGTCCTATTGGCGCTCGCTGTTTACTTCTATCACAGCACATTTTAACGCCGTCCAAGAAGCAGCACCCCTGGAATTTGGGCTTGCCTTTTGGGTGTTTTGGCATCAAGACTGGAAGGTCATTTAAACTTTATCTGCCGCTATCATGACATACTACTACTAAGAGTGTACCAACTTTTAAGAGTCATTTCCCATAGCATGAGCAAGATGATTCTTGAAGATTTGAAGAAAGGATTACTGTTGTTGGGAGCACAATTTAAGACCTATCAAGGACAATAAACTGATGATGCCCACAAAGTACTTACTGTAGGATCACTGTTAACAGGTGATGCGTTATAATGGTTTACCCAAGCGTTGGTAGAAGATGAAGTCTTATGCCTAGACTATGTAGCCTTCAATAGTAGACTATTGGAAACTGCAACACCCAAAGGAACTTAGTTTAGGCATTATTAAACCTGGTGAAATTTGAGCAAGGGAATTTGGCTCTGGACAAGTATATCAAAAGAGATTATCACCTGGTGGCTAATGCTGTGATTGATAAAGAACTGACTGTCCTTTACTATCATTAAGGGCTTCACTGCCAATTGCGCAACTTGATGCATCATCATCCCCTTACAGTGCCACTAGACTAAGTGTTGGAGTTGGTGAAAGGGTTCAGAAGTGGACGTTGGGTTCACCAATCATACCATTTCAATTACTTTCAGCAGTCCTATTCCCAAAGTTAGTCCAGAAGAGCTACAATTATATATTTCATTATGACTGTGTTTTTGTCATCAACCTGGCCATCTTTCTTGTAGTTGTCCAAATAAGGCACAATCAGCCCCCACAAGTATATATCTTAAAGACAATCTTACCCAGTCTTATCTTGTTCTTGATGTTAAATTATATTTCATAATGCAGAGAAAAATGCTTAGGCATTATTGGATTCAGGCGCAACTCACTTCTTCTTTAACACTTATATTGCTAACCAGCTGAGTCTAAAGCACAATAATCAAGGGCTTTATATTACTTCAGGTAATGGATCAATTGATCAGGCATAATAATTTATAAACACTGTGAGTATCAAGATATGAAACTTAATACTAGATTCCTCATTCTGGATTCTGGACTGCCTACCCAAATCAGTGATCTTAAGTTACTCTTGGCTTTGTGATCAAAAGGCAGTTCTAGACTGTAGTAGAGGAGAAGTTACAATTACTCAGGGCAACCAGTCAAGAAGTTTTCAGTGAATAGCACTACTAAGAAAAACCCTCTTTAGAGCATATCATTTTTGTTATGTAAAGCAGAAATTCCAGTTTTCTTCATCCATGGAGTAATGTATTCTGTGAAAAATCAGCAAGTAAATTGCCAAATCATAGTCAATTTGACCATGCCATAGACCCTCTACCTGGTACCCTGCCATATTGTGGTCCTATCTACAGCTATAAATAAAAGGAATAGACTGCCTTAAGCAACATATTAGAGAATTTCTACAGAAGGTATCTATTAGAACCTTTAAACCCCCATGTTCCTCTCCAATGCTCTTTGTAAAGAAAAAGTTGGAGAGCTTCATTCAGATGTTGACTACCAGTGACTAAATAGCATAATAGTCAAGAATTGATACCTTATACCCAATGCAGATGAACTTAGTGGTCAGCTGACAGGAGCAAGATTTTCTCCAAATTTTATTTAATAAATGATTGCAATCAAATCCAAATATGTGAGGGTGATGAATGGAAGACTGCTCTTAGAACCTGCTATTGGTTACTTAAGCACTTGGTCATGCCTTTTGGACTTTGTAATGCACCAAGCACATTTTGAACGCTGATTAATACAGTACTGGGAACTTACAAAGATGAATTTTCCGTTGCATATATTGACAATACTCATATCTACAGCAATACAGTTGAAGAATATATAGAACATTTAAAAAAAGTATGTCAACAATTAGCGGAGAACAACTTATTTGTAAAGTTTAAAATGTGCATTTTTTCATACTTAAGTTGAGTTACTTGGATATATTGTCAAAAGAAAAGTATTTTCATGACTGAAGATAAAATTGAAGCAGTGTTTTTATGGGCACAACCAAAAAAAAAAATAAGTTAAAAGTCTCCTGGGCCTTGCTGATTTATTCCAGAGATTTTATCGAAAACTTATCTCACATAGCTCTTCCTCTTACAATTCTTACATCATACAACATCAAGTTTTCATGGACAGAAAAATAACAAGCTTCCTTTGAGACCCTTAAGTCTGTTTTTGTTTCTGCACCTATACCAGTTATGCATGATCCAGAAAAACCATACATCTAGAGACTGATGCTTCCAATTTTAAAGGTGGAGTTCTCCTTCATGAGGGAATTGATAATAAGCTAAACCCTGTAGCTTATTACGCAAAGAAAATGACTCCAGTTGAATGTAACTGCCCAATATTTTATATAGAACTCCTAGCTATTATCAAGGTACCTAAGAATTAACTAGATAGCTATGTGGAGCAGAACATGTGGTGGAGATCCTCACAGACCACAACAATCTTACTTATTTAACCAAGCCACAGCTTTTAAATCAGAAACAAGCCTGATGGTTATTAACCTTAACTTATTATGATTTTAAAATTTCACTATAAACCTGGGAAGGTCAACATAGCTTCAGATGCTTTAAATTGACATCCAGATCATATTTTAAGTGTGGCTGTTATTAGGGAGCATAACACACAGACTCTTATTCCACCAGAGAAATTCCAATGAAGCCTTAATTATGTACAACTATCTACAAGACACGATGAAACCCTGATAGATCAATCTAGGGATGATTTTTTGACTAAATTAATCAAACTTTATCATAGAATTTGGACAGCACCTATTATGGTCAGAATTATTCTTCTATTGGGAAAACCTTATATCTTAAAGGCCTTAAATATATCCCTGAAGGACCTTTACATTTAAAAATCATGAAAGACTATCATTATGCCCCAGCTCAGGTCATCCTGGTAGATTTAAGATTATGAAATCCATCCAACGTCAGTACATGTGACCCATCATGAAGAATGACATCGCTACCTACAATGGTGGTTGTGAGGTTTGTAATCAAACCAAGTTAAGAAGACATCCAGAAGGGCTACTTCAACCTTTAACCATTCCGCAGGGACCATGGAAATCTTTCTCCATGGAATACAGTGTTAGCTGATAAACTCTAAAGAATTCATTGCATTGTTGGTGATATTGAATCAATTTACCAATATGCATACTTCATATCTAAAACCACAAGCATAACAGCTCAAGAAACAGCAACCCTAACATAAAGCATGTATTACTTCATAATGGCATTTCTTCAGAAGTAGTACAAGATCGAGATCCCCAATTCACTCTAAGTTTTTGACAAGTGATGAAAGATCTGAATATCAAAGGGTCACTATCAACTTCTTACCACCCCTAAAGTGATGTCCAGACTGAATGTGTAAACCAGATCTTATAACAGTACTCCAGGTGCTATATCAATACACGCCAGGACAATTGGGTATATTTACTTCCTATGGCCCAATTTATTTATAATATTTATGAACATAGTTCCACATATATGTCACCCTTTAAAGCTAATTATGTTTTTGATTCTACTTAGGATCCTTCTCCTATGGATGATATTGTAGCCTCATTGGTCATAACTGGAATAATCATATGAGAAATACTCAATTGGAATGCAAATGAAACCTGAAAAGAGCTCAGAAAACATATAAGGAGTTTGCTGACTGGGAGAGAAGCTCTGACAACCCCTTAGAAATTGTAGACATTCTCTACCTAGATACTAGAAGTGTACTAATCAACGTTCCTAAAAGCAAGTTAGCCCATAGGAGAGTTGGACCCTATCAAAAAAACTGAAAGAATTGATAGTAAGATATGCTGATTAAAATTTTTCAAAATCCTGTAAAAAACATCTTGTTTTCCACCAAGCCTTGTTGCATAAAAAGGATATACCTTCAATACCCCATCAATTAGTACATTCAGCCCCTCTAGCTTTGCAAAAGAGGGTGAGTATGAGTATGAAGTTAAGGAGTTATTAGAAAGAAGATTCATCAGAAGAAAGACTCAGTAGTTTTTCAAAATGGCTTTGTTATCCATTTGAGGAGAACATTTGGGAACCTGAAGAGAATCTAAGTAATGCCCAGAAGCTTATTAAGGAAAATCAGGAAAAGAACAAGAAGTTAAAATATGAAAAGGAGATCACCTTTATAGGGGAGTAATGTTAGGGCCTTCCTAACATATATAGGAAATAAAGTACAATATAAGGAAGAAAACCAAATTTCAGTAAATTGTGGAAAATCAAACTTATAAGAAATATATGTTAAAACCTAAAGCAAAAATCCCACAGCTATCAGAAGAAGGGAAATTTAGCAGGATTTCTATATTTATGGAGATTTACAACATTGAATTAAAATCAGAAGTAAGGCAATTAGTGGAAGAAGGAAAATCTGTAATTTATGGATGAAATAAACTCAGAACTGAAAATTGGAGGTAATGTGACCCTTGAAATAATGAAATTTTTTATGCTTATCAATATTATCATGAAGTGCAAAGGGGTATTAAGAAAAAGTTGGTACTTAAGTCAAGATTTATTTTTATTCTTTCTTGCAGTCAATAACTTGATAAAGTATGTGAAATTCAGAATTTTAGCCTCTGTAATTTCCATTACTTATTTAAGTTTTGAGAGACCACTGAAAACCAATATTCCTTTACAGCATATCCCATATGGAGGATCACCAAGATAATTGGTTACAGCATATCCCTCCTCCAGCTGTACACAGTGAATTTGAACCTACTGTTGTGGTAGTTAACCATTCTCATGCCAAAGCTGGAATAGTTCTTTTCAAAACCCTCAGTATATCAGAGGCAGTAATTCCTATTTTAGGTCTTTATTGTCCTCTTGCTACAGGATTTATGTACCTTACCAGACTAGCACCTCTACTTTATTGGTCATTTTCATCAGAAACCTAGTAAATTAATTATATCAGATGGAAACTGGTTCTACCATAACCAGGCCGTGAAAGTACACTGCAGAGGAGGCTACCCATCACCTTTAGGGACCACCTCTGCCTCACAGCAAAGCAAGCATTCTATATTGGTTCAATAGATCCAACGCCCCCCCCACAGACTTATTCCCTTCATCCCTAAAGCGCTCCACTTGCTTTAATGCCAAAAGTCAAGAAAGATGAATTTAGTTTAGCCGCCTCACATTTGAAGGCTTAAGCTCTAAAATCCCTCAAAACATGGGGGAACAACTAGTCCATGTGGCAAGAACCTTTTCTTCAGACTATCAATGAAAATGTGCTGCAGGACTACAAGTGGGGGCTCTACTACTCCACAACTTTAGATTGATAGAGATAGATATCACTGCTGTCCAAAAACTCTATGATTAACCTCTAAAACTGTCAATTGAAGGAACGGTTAGAGATAACTTTTATTTTGACTACCCATGAAGCTCTTATCATACAAACCCTTAGGTCACAAACAATTATTCCTTAACTCATCTATATTTCTAGCTAATCCTAGACAAAACTATTCCACCAACAATATCTCTTTCTATTTTTCCAAAATATAGCTTCCCAATGGAGGACTTGAGCTAATTAATCTCCTTAAGATCCGCTTGAAAAATTAATCTCTCAGTACACAATTCTTATGTGGGACTTTAACACCACTCATAATAACATTTAAGATACCTGAATCCCAGCAGCAAGGGACTAACATGGCACATCTACCTGAGACTTCTTGTGTATTAACTTTACATATATGCTAGCTCCCTCCACAACAGGACTTTGCTGCATGACTAGAATCGAATATGATGGACAAATTTTCCAGTCAGATTCAAGGATTAAAATAGCCTTAATAGGTCCCTTGCTTATTGGTAGAGTCTCATCTCTGGCATTATGGGAAAACAAACTGAGTGACAACAGGTCCCTGAATAATCTTCTGCCAACGTTCTTTAACCATCACAAAGGTTCTGGTATAGGATTTCAACTCCCCTTATGAACAATCCCTTTGCAAAGGAAATTCTGACTGCAACTTCCCAAAACACTTTCCCTCCCGCCCTGCCACATGCAGCACTCACACTCCAGTGGGAAGCTGCTAAGGCTTGACTCACCCCAAGTTGCTTATAACTGTGCTAAAGCTCAAATGACTGCTGGTTGCTTAAGAACAAACTAGCCACACTCTAAGATCAGTACCTAGAATGAATTGCTAGCCCATTACACCTTCTGGTTTGAACCCTGATAATAAGCATAGAATCACCTTTCTGAAGCTTCCAATTTTTAGAAGAGAGAATAATCAACAGCTCTTCTTACTAAGAATCGAGCAAGGGAAATGCTCTACACATTTTTTACTAGAAGTAATTAGCCCAACTTAATGCTCAAGATACCATATCCCAGAAGATAGGCAACACTCATATCATGTACATATAGCATATACTGTTTAAGATTTATTGTATCTACTTTATTCTTTTGAATTAACTATAAAAGTTACTGGAAATCATAGAACTTCCATGGTGCACTCTAAAACTACCATTTGCTCCAAAGGCAATACAATCTTACTGGAATTTGTCACATCTAGGAAATCCTGAGGGATACTGCTAAAGCATTTTAGGCTTAAAGATCCAGGATGTGATGAAACGATTTGTAGAACAGTGTATTTAATTAAAACATATGAAACTTGCCTTAAAACAATACAAAATTTATAATCTGGTCAATCTGATTAGTTTAGTTGATCTGATGTTTTTTGCATGCTTGGTTTTTAATTCATATGTTTGAGTTTTTGTACACACTGGATACATTTTCCAAACAATGAATATTTAATCTTCAATATAATATAATAACTTAAGCTCCCATTTGTTTTTGTTCCCTTATTTCAAGGTGGGATCTATTGGACAATATTCAATTTGAAATCCTTATTCAGTCAATGTTAAATTAAGTGTAAGGTTAATTTAACTTATTTATTTCCCTATTCTTTTTATATTTCCATTGGTCCTAGATTGTCACTCTCAAATTATCGCCCAACTTTATGGAGCTTCTCATCCCTTTCAGCCATGAATCAAATAACCCTAATGTAACAAGCAGTCAGAAGAGACTGGACCAAATCTACACCTTGGCATGTAGCTAAATAAGTTTCAGAGCCCTAATGAATCAAGAGAGATCTAGTGGACTGAGCCATGATGGCTCCCCAGGTGGTAGAGGTTAAATTGGCTCTAGGCTTTGATGAAGAGGTCATGTAAGTATAGGGGAGCGCCCCCTCCATTAGAATCAGGGGATGTTCAATATCTCATCAAAGAAGGGGTCAAGAAGGTGGGCAGCCCCCTCATCTCTCAGAGTGACATTGCTCTTATGGTGGACAAGCGGTGGGTCACTGATTACCCTTTGAGGGTCCCGCTCCCAACCCCAGTTTTTATGTCTGGAGAATTAATATGACGAATTGAGGGAATCTGTAGCAATTTGGAAAAGAATCAGCATCCGCATGGGGCAAAGGGGCTAAATATGATTAGCAACAACGAATCCTTTGGCCTTAATAGTCAACATTCACAAACCATTAGTAACAAAGACCATTGGACATGCCCCCTCAGTGGAAAAAGCAATTAACTTCAAATCAACAGTAACACTTGCTGATGGCACTAGGCCATTGTTTAAGTTGCCACCAGCTTTGAATCCTCCCTAAAATATTAGAACAAGGCCCAATGAGCACATACCTACAATGAAGAAAGTGCTTAAGTTCAAACATTTGATGGAGCTCCAAATGGCAATGTGCCATTATAAAAAGTTTCTGACAGTTTGGAACCCTTCCTGAAGATATCAAAAACCTTGTCAGATGAATCTCGCTTGGTCAAACGGATGCCAAAGCAACTGGGAGCAGGTGGGTTGGGCGCCCAGACCCATTCCCAACATCTTGGAACTTCCCCTACATGGGGTGGCCTTGGGAGATTCCTGTTGCCCATCAGGCAAGGCGCCATTTCGCTAATCATCAAAGCTGTAGAAAATCCACAATTCAGGCATCCAAGATGAACTGACAGTGACTTGGACCACTGCCAACAATTTCAAAGTAAATTCTTTTTTAGCACTAGTGGTGTAAATTTTAAAATCAGTTCAAAATAAGTTTGTTTTCTCCCTCCCTTGCTTGAAGTTCGCCAGTTTAGGTGAAATTTAAGGGCCACATACTGTGCTTTCATAATTTATACCCCAAATCAATTGTTTATTTTAAGCAGTCATAACACACTAGAAAATTGACAGTTGATTTTCTATTTTTTAAATTCATTAAAAATTTCCACATCCCAAAATTCAACTTTTTCATGATAAAATTCAAACCTCATATTCCAATCTCATTTTTCCCAGCACCCAAACCCACGGGCCCTGAGACTGTTACAGCCTGGTTTGTTGCCAGGTTGCTATTTACAATTATGGGTTATTGGCGCTCTCTGGTGAATTCTCTCACAGCACAATTGAACGTAATTCAAGCAGCAGCGCCCCTGGCATTTGGGCTTTCCTTTTGGGTGTCTTTACATCCAGACTGGCAGGCTGGTCTAAACTTTATCTGCTGCCCTCATGACATAATCATCCGTCCATTGTTTCCCACCATTTCTGCCCTCCTTGTTGAGATGGGCACAACAGTGGTCATCTTCTACCAGATAAATGTACAGTTGGTATCGTACCTTCTGTTGTTTGTCTGCCCAATCAACAATTTTTTATGCTTCTCCCAGATGATTTTGAAGGAATTTTGCTATAGCTGCACTGCCCTAGTGCTTTCTACGTTTTACTCAGTCCACCCTCAAAATGGAATCTTCATGCTTAAGGACATTGACTCGCCTCAGCTTTCAGTTTCAGCATCAAACTATTATCTGTATTGATTCTAAAGGCCAATGCTGCCCTGCGCCTGTTTTAGTTTTCTCTAGAACCCCTGTTTATAAATTATGATGGACCAGCCTGGAGAGAAAACTAACCAATCCTGTTTCCACACCAGTTCTGTTCCTTTCACAAACCTCTTTATTTTCCATGACCATGTTGTGATCTCTTCTTTATCAGCAGAAATGACTGTATCCACCATTAAACAGAATTCCGCCTACTTCTTATTACTAATAAAATTAGTATTGGGGCACACCAGGTGCCTTTTGAGGTTTTGGCTGTCATGGTAGTGGCGGTAACTCCATGAATATGGAGTTGGCCCAGCAGCTCGATCTAGACTTGGACATGAGGCCAGCGGTATTGATTGCATAGTCAGTCACACAGCCCTCCTTCAGAGTATGATACCCCATACCTATCTCAGTCCACCAGTTTAATTTCTGGAATTGCTTCTCTGTAATGCCCAACCTTGTGTTCCCAGTGATTTTAGGTGTGGGTTGGTGGCATTGGCAGCACGTGAGAATCCACCTGGAGACAAAAAAGCTGTCCTTTTCCAATAATCAGGTATAGGGAGATTTTTCATTGCTGGAAACCCTCACTAAAGCTTGTGGCCGTGGTTTTGTTATAACCCTTATTTCCTCATAAGTGTCCCGCCAGATTTTCCTGTTGCGTTGAGAGGCTACCAGAGTATTTTTGATTTTGAGCAAGCTTGCCGCTTTTCCCCTGATACAGAATTTGACTTGAGTTTTTAAATAACCGTGGAGATGGTGAGCATAAATTGCATCCTGTACCCGCATACAGCAGAGGAGGAGGTTGCCCTCAATGCATGGTTAGATGACATGCTTAAGAAGGGTTGTTTATTTAAAGACACTTCCCCTCTTTCCTCTCCCATCATCTTTGATAAGAAGGCAGATGGCTCCCTTCATCCCTGCATGGATTACAGTCACCTTAATAATATCACGGTTCATAACCCTTACCCACTGCCTTTGGAACAGACAATCAATCAAACAATTGCCAAGTTGTGTGTGTTCACCAAACTCAATCTAGTTAATGCCTTCAATTAAAAACATCTGACAGAAGGTCAATGTTAAGATTCTGATATGACTGGTTGATAGGCCTTTAGTAGATATGGCAGATTGGGTGAGATTGGCCAAACTGAGTAGTATAATAATATTGGTGAGATTGCCTTGGATAAGGCGATATGGCATTACTGAGATTTGAATATATATTTATTGGATTGCCTCCAAATCAGGTGATAAGGCGATGTTGATGTATGACAAATGTTTAGTAAATTGCCTTGAACTAAGGAAATAGAGAAACTAAATTAATAGGCTCTTCCAGAACCAATGAGAATATGATGGAATTAAATAATCTAAGCAATATGATCTGTATTGGCCAAAGTCACTAATATAAGTGAGATGAGAGGATTGAAAGAAGCTGTTGGATAATTACAAGTTCAATATTGTGAAATTAGTGTTTTGAATGAAATAAACGATAATATCAGCCAAAAGCCCCTGGCCAATTCTTAGTGGAACCCCTCAAATCAGGGTAATACCATTAATAATACTTCATGGGCAAATAACACAAGTTTTCGGTAGCAGGGTTACTCCAAATCATCAGCAGAATCAAGGAAGCCATTTGGAGGTCCCTCCCCATCTTACAACTAATGTAGTTCACGATACACCGTGGAGACCAGCCCCTTTTATAGAGTTGAAGGGGTCATTTAAGGTGCAAATAATTTTTCACCCAATGATTTGATAAAGTATAAAAACCTTACCTCACAGATTTATTCTACCTGCCATTGCCCTCCAATGGCTGTTACATCAAAGCGAGGCGAGTCTCCAGAGCTCTGATAAATTGAATCCTAATATTCACTAATTTGGACATTACTAAGCTAATATGAACTTTGAGCCTCAACAAAATTAAATACTAGGCATCAGGATATTGAGAGGGTTTACTTCTTAACCCCTACAATTACTAATAAAAAACTTTCAAAAACTATTCATTTATTTTATTGAACTCTTATATTTTTATTACAAGTGGTCAAAAACCCCTAGTACTTATCCCGCAATAGAGAACCAACTTTTCCTGCTTATTTGTTGGAATTCAGGTGTGAAAAATTCCCCAGCAAGAAGCCTGAAGCCTGAATTCCAACAAGTGGTAATCACTACAGGATTTAGTACACCTCAAAATAAGTTATTTATAATAAAGGATGTTGGGGAAATAACCCTCACACCCTCCCCGCAGCTTTTGGACCCTGGCTAGATGCTTTAACCCAGCATCTAGCCATCACACTGTACCGATTTAGAACCCTTGAACTGCGCTTTAGCCAAGGCTCTTGTGAGGCTGCTCCAATAGTTGCCAAACCCCCTTTTCAAGACAAATTTACCCCAGGTGAGGGTAGCATTGCCTCATTCCTCTTTGTGTATGAGGCTGTTATGGATGAGACAACTGATCCCCAAAAAGTAAAGCACATCCTCCCCTGTCTCAGCCGCTCCACCTAAGAGGTGATGGTACCTTATATGGACACCCTTAAAACTTAGCCAAGGTATAGAAAGCGCTCATTGAAGACTTTGGATCCCTGCAGAGCTTGCAAAGACAAAAACAGGCCTTTATGTGCCTTAGTCAGAAAGAGAGGAGATTCAATAACCTCTTTTGTTGAGCGATTCTATAGCGAAGCTCAACCTCTGTTGGCCAAAATGCTCCCTTTTGATAATGCTATTGCTGCTGTTTTGGCTGGATTGGCGTTTCATCCATCTTTGGCGATGCATAATCTGGCGTCAAGCACTCCTTCTAAAATGTATGGGATATCAAGGAGTCCTTGTTAGCGGAGGCTGACTAATATGAAAGTGATACTATGCAAGGAGCTCTGAGGCGAGAATCTACTATAGCCCATCCAGCCTCTTCTATGGCTGTCTCCCTTTGAAAATCTACTCCCATGGAACTACCGCAGAGAGATGCTCCTTCCCATGTGAAAATAGGCAGAGGATACTAGCAGTGATGGGGCAGTGCTATCCTCCATCTCCAGCTCCCAAAGTGCATCTGGTAAAATTAGTTATCACTTTGCCCTGCTTTCCTCCTTTTTCAGAGCGGCCTTCCAAAGTTCCTAAATTGACACATCCCGCCAAGGCAATATCTCTATCACCCTCAGCATCTCCTCCGGCCATCTCTAGCTTAAAGCCTGTAGCCATAGAGAAGCACAAACCCCCTACATCAAAAGCTCAATGTTGAGCTGTAACAATTACAGCGTCCCCTTTAAAAATTTAGACATATAATTGAGAACCCCCAGGACCTCCCCTGCAATAAGGGAAGCCCTGACCTTACCTTACAACCAATGGAATCTTTGACGTGCATTGAGAATCCCTCTGGCGACAAATCTGAAGAATATTGTGAAGATGTCAGTCACTATGTCTTAGAAGCCCCAGGTGGAGTGGAGATACCCAATAGGTTGAACCCTGAGAGAGTGGATCTGGCTAGAATCCCCCGCCAAACTTATCTCCGCCAAGCGTTGAGGGGGTTTGAGGTCCTTGACACTGCAAGTGACTCTGACCAACTCATTGCTACTTGGTCCAACCTAACCCATGTGTTCATACCCTGCAGTCTATCCAGGAGAAATACCCTGAAACTGCCAAAAGACTTGCCTCTACTCTCCGTTTAAAGAAGGTCCTCGCTCTTTCTCCCCAACTTAGGTGGAACTTTAACCAAAGTGGAAGTCGTTGTCAATGGAGTTTGGGTTAAAGCTATCCTTGACACTGGGTCTCCAGTAAACGTTGTGTCATCAAAACTCATTAAAAAGATTAAACTGGCCCCTGACCTTGATTACAATCAATAATTTAGACTGTAGGCCCAAACATCACCTGCGCCATTGGGCATAGTCTTCTCTGCCCATCCATTTTGGGAAGCTCACCTTGTCAGCTCCAGCGGTGTCCCTGGTTAACAATACCTATGATCTACTCATTAGTACTCAGTTCATGCTCGAGTATAAAGGGATTATTAACTTGAAGCAGGGTTATCTCTCCCTGCTTAACTATGAGGTTTCACTGATTTTGACCAATGAGGAGCTTAATAAAAAGGATTATGCTCATACAGTTGAATATCTCATTTCCGCCTTATCCCTACATTACACCACAGCAGGACGGCATACAAAAATGTTGCCACAAACAGTGGACGCCCTGAAGGGTATTGCTTTCTATGCTTCTGAAGAGGTGTTCATCAAGGCTGGTGAACAAAAGGTAGTTGACACGAAGATTACCTTGCAGATCTCACACAACTGCCTTCTATACTTAATAGCATAGATGGAGTTAGTCCTTTGGAGCCCAGAGTTTTTCCAGGCGTGCTAGACCCCGCTTATCAACGATTTATCAATCTCCTGCTATGGAATTTCACCAAGAAGGATATGGTCTTTAAGAAGTATCAGGAGATCGGAAGAGTCATGCTGATTCCCCTTAAAGAAATAAAGCAAGCTCACTGTATTGGGTCTATTGCAGATATGGGCTTACTTGCTGACCAGTCTTTATGTACCCTACTTTCCGTTATTATCTATGATGAACTAACCCCTAAGGATCTGGATAAAGTCCACACCCTGCTCTAGCCTACAGCGACATTTTCTCCAAATCTGACATGGACTATGGGCACATGAAGGGTTGGACTCATACAATTGACATTGGGGAAGATCAACCCATATGCTAAAAACCCTACCAAAAATCAAAAGTTGAAGAGCTACAGATGCGGACGGATCTTAAACAGCTTGTGGACGCTGGGTTGTTAGTACTTTCCCAAATCCTTTGGTCATCCCCTCTCCTATTGATAAAAAAGAAAATGGAGGTTATTGGGTAGTGATGGACTACCGCAAACTGAACAACCTTGCTAAGAAGGATAGTTACCTTATCCCACGCATTGATGATGCTCTGGGCTGACTCTCTGGGTCTAAATTTTTCTCCGCTATGGACTTGGCTAGTGGGTACTGGCAGATGAACCTTTCTCCACAGTATCAGTGAATTTGCGCCCTTATCTGCAGCGTGGGTTTTTTTCAGCCCACTTAGCTACCTCAGGGGTTGCGTAATATGGCTGCTACTTTTCAGCGGGCAATGGATCAATTTCCTTAGGACCTTAAGCTGAGCTGTGTGATTGTCTACTTCAGTGATATCACCTTCTTCTCCAAGACATTCAACAAGCATCTCACGCACCTAAAAAAGTGTTTCAATGCTTGCAGGCATCTAACATCAAACTAAAGCCCTCCAGGTGTACTTCTTTCCAGAAAAAAGCTGGATTTTATCAGGCACACCATCTCACAAGATGGAATACAGCCTCTACAAGATGAAATTGAAGCAAAATCCAAGATTCTAGAGTCCAAATCCCTATATGACATCCAGGTATTATAGGGCATGATGGGATACTACCATCAATTCATCCCAAAATTCTCCCACCCAAAGAGCCTCTTGTCCATTTCCTGACTAAGTACACCCCTTCCATTAGGGTGCTGAACAAAAGGCCTCATATGAGACCCTGAAGGAGCTACTTTTTTTGATGCCAATACTCTTCCACCCTGACTATGGCAAGCCCTTCATGTTGTTCACGGATGCCTCTGACTAAATTGTTAGAGCTATCATAACTCAATTGGATAAGTATGGGGTCAATAATCCCATGTCTTACTTTAGCAAAATGTTTTCAAAAGCTGAGCGTAACTACAGCGTCACTGATAAGGAGCGCCTGGCTGTCCTGTTCGCTGTCAAATACAATTGCCCTTTTCTTTATGGGACTTTATATAAAATGAATACCTTCCACGCTTCTTTAAAGTGGTTACAAAATATAAAGATCCCACTGGGAGAATGAATTTCTGGGATCTTAAGCTCCAGTACTATGATATGACCATTGAGAATCGAGCTGGGATGTGCCATATGAACGTTGACAGGTTGACGTGGCTGCCTGTCCCTCGCCTTGACAATAGCAAAACAGAGATATTGTATGACCTCCCAATGACTCCTGATGCGTGGGATGATGAATATGAACCAGTACAGAAGGTTCTAGCATGGCACTCCTGCAACACAAAGGTGGAGAGCAGGAAACTATATAAGAAAGTAGGAGTAAATTGTTTGCACTATCTCCGGCCATCAGAGCAAGTACCTGACATCTTGGATTCTCACACTATTATGAGGCATGGCGGAGTTCAAAAATTCTATGAGTGGGTAATTGAGAGGTACTACTGGGAGGACATTATATAAACCATAATTGAAGCCTTGGATGCTTGTCTAACATTTAAAAAACAATCCAACTTCAAGACCCAATATCAGTATCAATCTATGATGCCTAAAAAACCCTTCCAAACTATCAGTTTGGATGTGGTAGGTCCTCTACCTCAGACTACTGGTGGCAACCGTTATATCCTGGTTGGAATTAAAGCATTTCATTAAATGGGCTAAGACTGTTGCTCTCCCCGCTCATGCTGTTAAAACCACGGCCACCTTCTTACACCGGTATATCTGCGCCTGGCATGTGTGCCCCTAGGTCCTCCTATGTGGCAAGGATAAAAAAATTTTACTTCTATAGTGGTGAAGCTCCTTTCCACTTCCATGGGAGCTCAATAACTCTTCTCAGCCCCCTATAACCCATCCACAAATGGGGCCATAGAAAGAGTTAATGGAACCTTGGTCTCAATACTCCGCAAAATGTCCAATTCAGACCCTCTCCACTAGGTCTCTACTTAGCCAGTGCCCTCATGGCCTATTGGATTATCTACCTTCGCATTCTCAAGATGTCCCCTTTCCATGTGTTGTATGGATGAGAATCTGGGGTACTGGCTTTACTAGCCAAAGTTGTTTTCACTGACAGGACTGACCCAGAACAAGCCATGAAAAAGTTGGCCCAGCACATCATCCAACTACAAGCTGAGGCTATGACTAACTAGGCCAAGCCTGTCACTAAAGAAGGCCAAGCATCTAATGAGCTCTGGACCCCTACCCCTTCCTTTCAAGTATCTGACTTTGTGTTGTATTACCACAACTGCACCACCCCTAGAATTGAGAAGCAAAATCTATCTGGGAAGGGCCCTTTGTAGTCACATATAAGCGAGGGGATGAGTACTCTATCAAATCCCTTGATTCTGGATACTGTCAACTGAGTCTTTGGCCAGTTCTTTCAGCTTTATTCACCCCCTAACACTCTTGAAGGGGTAATGTTGGACAATTACAAGTACAATATTGTGAAAAGAGTGTTTTGAATGAAATAAGCAATAATATAGGCCAAAAGACCCTAGCTGATTTTTGGTGGACCCCTCAAATTGGGGTAATACCATTAATAATACTTCATGAGCAAATAACACGAGTTTGGATAGCAGGTTTACTCTTATTTTTCAGCAGAATTAAGGGAGACAATCGGAGGTCCCTCCCATCTTACAACTAATTTAGTTCACCCTACACTATGGAGACCAGCCCCTTTTATAGGGTTAGAGGGGTCCTGCAAGGTGAAAATATTTTCCCACCCAATGATTGGGTAAATTATAATAAAACCTTACCTCACGGATTTATTATACCTTCCATTGCCCTCCATTGGCCATTCCATCAAAGCAAGGTAAGTATCCATAGCTCCAATAGGTCAAATCTCAATGATCCTTAATTTGAACAATACTAAGCTAATTAAACTTTGAGCCTTGACAAATAAATATTAAGCATTAAAATATTGAGATGGTTCACTCCTTAACCCCTCATGATTACTTATAGAAAACTTACAAAAATGAATCATTTATTTTATTTAATTCTTAGTATTTTTAATACAAGTGGTCAAAAACTCCCTAATACTTATCCCGCAGTAGAGAACCAACTTCTCCTGCATATTTGTTGAAATTCAGGTATGTAAAATGCACCAGCGAGCAGCCCAAAACTGAATTTCAACAAGGGGATAAATTTTAGATAAAAAGAAGTGATCAGAGTGGAAGAAATCTGCTTTATATAATCTACTTAATAAAAAATTTCACTGATTTATTGGTGTACCTATTGAATGACTGACTGACATCTGAAACATTCAAGTCTGATATGGTCAATCTATTTGGTTGAGTGGGTGAGAATTGGCAAATCTTATCAAATATGAAATTATTGAGCCTGATGGGTTCAATCTATTTGGGCAAGTGGGTGAGAATTGGCAAATCTTATCAAATATGAAATTATTGAGCCTGATGGGTTCAATCTATTTGGGCAAGTGGGTGAGAATTGGCAAATATTGTCAAATAATTCACCAAATTGCTCACCTGAAACTCAACAAAAAACAGTATTAGAGTTTAAGTAGATTAAGTAGTTAGGATAATCAGCTCACCCTCCACTTGGGAAAAAGCAAAGCTTTTAGTCTGAGTGTCTTGAGAGAAGAGCTGGCACAGCCTATAGGCTACAATGTGAGCTTAACATCTGATAAACTAAATACCATAGCGAAACATGGGTATCTGGACCTTATGTTTTTATATTTTACAAACCCGCCTAATCTGGTTCACCTAATTAATAAGATACTTTTGGCAAGGTAAGTAGAATTTGATTTACTAGTTTATAAGACATGTCACATACTCAATGATTTTAAGTATAAAGAGATGGATTGGGTAGCAGTTTAGTGTTATTTTGATTGATTTAATAGGTATATTTTGTTTGGCTGAGTAATTGATGGCTTTTAGTCAAATCAATAGGACACAATTTAGTTTTGAGGTGTTATTAATTATTGGTTGATATTATAAGTTCAGTTAGGTTTACCTGAGTGGTTGGTGTTTTTGGTTGATGCAATTGAGCAGTTAAATTTGGCTGAGTGGTTTTGTTTATCTATAATATAAAATATAAATTAATAAATTCAAAAGCCTGAAATTTTATAGACACCATAGCGAAGCACAGTTAAATTTGCTAGTAATAAATAAAAGTGATTTCACCAAAGCTATTGCTTCATATTTTATTCTTTATTATATTTGTTCTTTGGATCAGTGATCTTTAATTTGTTCATCCATTTTCTCAGTGGGCTTTCACCCTGTGCTACCCTCTTGGCGTATACTATATCACCCAAAATTATAACAGTGGTGCTCACTACAGGGGGCCCATTGAACAACACAAAAATTTCTCCTGTCATTGGCCATAGCATATAAGGCCTGCACCAAAGGAGAATTATCCAAATCTATAGCGCTTGCAGAAGCTGCATAAATCGAATTTGTTGTGGACCACATGATCAAACAACAAGAGGAGCTTCTTCAGGAGTTTGACAACAATATAATTAACTTGAAAATGCAGTTAGTCAGTTGCAGATACTTAAAAAACAGAACAGGCAACTTGCTGATCGCCCAGATGATGCTACTGAGCGACTAAACTTCATGGAGCAGAAGTTGAAACCTACCTTTTATCCTCCTAATCCTTATTGGGAAGCAGAAGGATAAGGGGTCGCTCAGAAAGGATAAATTTATGGTGAATACAAGACTGAATATCCAGCTAATGAACTTTTCGCCAAACATGCAGGCCATGTGAGCTGCTCAACTCATGATGGCAACTCTGGGGATGATCATGTTTTAACCTGGCAAAACCTCCATGTGATGGAAGTCCTGCCTACCGAAGAGATCTATGTTACACCTGGAGCAGCTGACCAGCCATGTGTCACTGGCCCTTATGAGCCAGTTACTTGCTAAGCTACTGTTTATTAGTCTCGACCTATCCCTCAGTACACTCCAAAGGGTCGCAGTTATGAGCAGGAGGAGGAGGTTTGTATTGAAAGCTATCTCCATTTGATCAAAAATGGGAATATCTCTGGCTTATTTTAACAATTTGAGTTTGCAATGAGAAGGAGCCCCAGATCAGCGTAAAGCTAAATTTCTAATATCCGCCTTGGATGTTGGTATTGCCAACCAAGTCACCTGCTATATTCCTAGCAGTTCACTCGCATACCAAGAAGTAAAGGATACTGCACTGCGATTGTTTGGAGGTACCATAAAGGTGTCACAGTAGAAGGCTGAGTTATTGACCATTGGGTTCCAGCATTATGAGACCCTCACTGAATTTGTTGACCAATTTATGATGAAAGCCCACATGTTAAGCAGGGAGGGACTTTATCTGAAACCAAGGTGTGCATTGCTATGACCTCGTGATGAAGCCATACTAAAGCCTTGCAACGTTATAACTCCAATTATAAAGATGATTTACCTCTGCTCCAAATTATTCAGTTTCTGAGCCATTTACCCGCTACCTTTCCTCTGCCCAATAAAGAGCGTAAACATACCTCTGCCATTGACAGAACTTCTTATTCAGATGAATTCTCCTGTCTGGTTCAGGTTCTGCCTGGTAACCCCCAGTCTTATTATAATTATGAGCCTCATCCTCAATCAAGTTATCCCTGGCAGTTTAACTTTCTTATCTGGACTTAATTACTCTGACCGTCAGCAATCAACCCTTTGACCTGGCCCTGGTTACGCCAAACGCCAACTATCAAATTATTAGCCTGACTCAACATACAAGAGCCAAGGACGTAGACCCTATGGGGTAAATTGTTTTAAATGTGGTTGTCCTGGCCACCTTGCCCAGAGTTGCCCCAACTTTCAGGTTCACTACATACAGCAGGATCAGTACAACCAGATAAAAAGATGAAGCGGAGTAGATATGGTACTCTCTACCTCCACTATCCCAAACCCAAACGTCCCACCTGAACCTATCAAAGTATATTTGGTGGAATTCCCTCATTATGATGATGAGTTCCTATATCAGCAGCCGATTAGAGGGGCAAATGTACTGACACAAGCACAAGCCAAGGCTGCAGTGGAAGAGGAACCTCAGGAGCAACTAAAGCCTTATGCCTGTCAGATTTAGAAACAAATTCCTTCAGACAAGCCAGGCCCTTCCTCAGATGCACCTTCTCTGAAAGGAGTAAACGTTGCCCTCCCAGTGGACGCTATTGCTAAAGAATACCCTAAAGTTGGTGAGGTGATTATGAGCTTCCTTGGGAAGAGATATCATTAAAATGTTCACATATTAAACAGTTAAAATTTTTATTATTCTGAATGTACATAGTGCGACATTGTGGTAGCCAAAACCTGAGTCCAGGCTATAATAGACATGAGAGCTCCAGTCAGCATAGTTTCCACCAAGTTGGTGGCGAAGTTGATGTAAAACTGTATGTAGAACATCACATGGTGTATGGGACTTCTGGAGCTGAAATCATGGTCTCAGAAGGAGCGTATAGTGCATTGCCCTTGCAGTTTGGGTCAATTGTCATCGTAGCTCTGACAATAGTGCTACAAAACAGTAATTATGACCCTCAAATTGGAACTGCATTTATGTGACACTTTGGTGCTGTTGTCAATATGACATAGGAGAACTTTGGAATTTTGGGGCATTGGATCCCAGTTTATTTCACCTCCAGCAGAGTACCAATGGATCTGGTGCATATGGGACATGTAAACCTCTCCTATAGTGATGGTGTAATTCTGGTACGCTACCATTAATTAAAGAGGAAAACCTGAGCCCTTCCCCAGAAGATATATGAGTATTAAGGGTTGCCTCTCAGAGCTGCTGGTTCTATATCCATCCCCTCCAGAAACTAAGTCATAGTAAACACTGAGTTAGAGGTAGAAGTACCAGCCAGACTCTATGGGAAGTCATGGGGCCTTATCAGCAATCATGGCTTGAGCCCCATGTAGCTTTAGGCATTATACTGCCGGGGCACTGAGAGATCAAGGTTATACTAGCAAACCTACAAAAAGATTCACTGCAGATCCGCCAACATTAAATAGTAACGTATTTACACTTAACCCCTGTGGAGGAGGTCCTTCAGGTTCATGAGTTCAGGTCGCTGGATAAATTTGGTCTACCTGTCAAGCTGCAGCCCATTGTAATGGCAATGGTACCGCGCAAAAATTTAATGGGGTTATCAGAAGGTCAGAAGGATCAGGGGATAGCTTTATTTCAAGAATATAAGGAAATTTTTGCTGTTGACCACAATTTAGGGTGCACTTGGGGGTGGTCCATTGGTTGGACACTGGGGATCATTCCCCATAATTTCTCGTCCTATCTTTAAGTCTAGGGCAGCTGAGGAAGTAGTAACAAGGGAGATCAAAAAGATACTGGAGCAAGGGATGCCCAAACCATTATAGAGCCTATGGGCTTCGCCTATTCTTATTGTAAAAAAGAAGGACGGCACCAACTGGGTAGTAATATACTACCAGAAGCTCAACAGCATCACTAAAAAGGACTTGTATCCCTTGCTGCAGATTGATGATGCCTTGTATTTGTTAGGGGGGCTCGTTACTTCCCAGCAATGGATTTGATATTCAGTTACTGGAAAATTGAGTTGCCTTCATAGGAACAGAAGAAATGCGCCATTATCACGTCCAATGATCTTTTTTAACTGGCCCATATGCTTCAAGGGCTGTGTAACGCCCAAGCTACGTTCCAACGGGCCATGGTCACCATTTTCAGTGACCTGAAGCTGTCATGCATTCTCATGTACTTCGATAATATCAAAATCTTTTAATATACATTCTCTGAGCATCTTACCCATCTGGAGGAGGTCTTTTGATGGCTTGCTGAGGCCAACATCAAGGTCAAGCCCCATAAATGCCACTTCTTTAAAGAACAGCTGGAGTATCTAGGGTTTGTTTAGACGCAAAGGGGCTTAAACCTCAACTAACCAAGGTGGAAGCTGTTTGGAAAATGACACCAACGAGCAGCAAATGCAATGCACAGGTATTTTTGGGGATGGTCAGTTACTACTGAAGCTTTATCCCCAACTTCAGCTGTATTGGTGGACCACTGTTTGAGATACTAAATAAGAATGCCGCGTTCAAATGGATGGAATGTTGTCAATGCTCCTTTGATACACTTTGGATGGCAAAAACTAGAACACCGGTGCTATATTATCTGAATTTTGATATAGAGTTTATTGTTCATATGGATGCATCTCTTTCAGCCGTTGGGGAAGTTTTATCTCAAAAAGACGATTAAGAGGGAGGAGCATCCGGTTGCATACTTCAGTCATAGCTTAAACTGCCATGAACACAATTAATTGTAATCAATCAGGAGTTCTTAGCAGTTAACTACGCATACAAGTAATTCAAGGTATATTTTCATGGGAAAATGTTTTAGAGTTGTAATAGACCATGCTTTGTTATTCTGGTTGCAGAATCTCAGAGATCCTGAAGGGCGTCTAGCCCAATGAGCTCTCAAACTGCAGGCTTACAATTTTGATCTCTTTCACATCCTGGAGCCAAACACCAAATTACAGATTGCTTATCAATATTAACAAGAATTGCAGTCATGGCAGATCTCAGTGATATAATGTATGATAAAATGCTTAGCGGGAAATATGACACTGAACTGCATCAATATGTCAAGGTTGTCATCAAATTGACCATGGTCTCCATTAGTGTGTCAGGCCAACCAATATGAAGACTGGTTGACCCTTTGCTGTTTCACCTTCATTGTTGTACCAACCTGTCAAGACTGGGCTCTCAAGGCCCAGTCCGCCACCAGCCCTACACCACTCACCCCCATATGTGGCCATACCAACTCCAATTGGTTCTGTCCAAATGGATGGCCTTACCAGGCACACCATGCTGAGGTGTGGTGCACCAGCCTCTGTATCCTTGGACCCCGGGCAGAGGTGCCCCTGAAACCTCTATCAGCTCACAGGGTCAACGGGCTAAGGTGCGGCTAACTGGCATCTGTCACCTCGGGCCACTCTGGCTCTGCACTAGCCAGGGCAAGACCTCCCCAAAAGGAGCCCGGCGCATCCACCCTCTTTCCCTGAAACACCACCATCTGCTGGCCCTGAAACTCGCTTCAAATAAATTGAATTTAAATAAAACAAGTTTAGAAAAAAGTGGCCTTTATTGGAAGCAAACTCAAAGTTGGAACAGAATTCCAAAGTGAGGACTCATTGGGGCTGAACTTGCTTTGAAATACTTCCAAAAAAGGCTAAAAGAATTGTAGGTAATGAGGGGCGCAAAAGCCTCCAGATTTGATGGCATCTGTGCAACTCAGCGGAGAAATGGAGGGGAACCTCAGAATGAACAACCAATCAAGTGAAATGATTTATTTAAATTTATTCCAATATTGACCTAAATAGGAAAATCCTACTCAGAATAACAGAATTGCAACTATTGACACACATGAATCTCAAAATTCCCAACCTTATGGGATTCATGTGCGATTGCAATTGTTACACAACCCCTACAAGTCTGCGTCCAACCCACCAACCGACCACCAACAACTTTGCCTTAGCCCCGGGTGTCCTTGGCATGTGCCCCAACAAGTCCTGACCCCATCCTAGGCGGCTCAGGCACTCCCGCGCTGCCCCACCCTTGTGACCCTTCATCAACCCATCTGGGCATGCCCTGGTGAGTCCGTCCCCCACCTTGGGTGGCTAAGGCACTCCCACGCTGCACCCCACAAGGTTGGAAGCCTGTCAGCATCTGCCATTGGTGGCCAGCTGGCCAGGTTCCCACCAGTTCCTAATAGGGAGGAGGCATGGAAGCTGGCAGCGCTGGCCACTCCAGGCATGATTGCCTGTGCCTATTGGGGATCTCCTGTCCCATCTTAACCCTACTGTAGCTGATGAACTACTAACAATTAATAAAATATGAGCGAAAAAGACATGTTTATTTGGAGGGAATGCATGATTATTTATACTCAGGCTACTGCGCCTCTGAAACCCCTTAGCCATCCAGGACAGAACTCTATCTGATTGTCAATTTCATTCATTCATGCATCATAGCAATTCCCTCCTAATCCGCTCATCTGATCACCAAATATTAAATTAGGTCAATCCATTCTCATCATGAGTCGCCAATCAATTATATATAATTCATTAATTTAAATAAAACATTAAGCATCATTGACATGAGTCGCCAGTGCTCCAAATTTAGCAGCATAACCATTTTTGAACGCTCAGCAATGGATTCATCAGCTTTCCGCCATAAATTTCCACAATTGACCTCAAATGGTAAATTGGCGGTGAAAGCAGATTCCACCAAACCTAAATTAAATTACTAATTATATATTATTAAATAGTATCAAACTAGGTGATTAGCCAGCAATTACACCCAACTAATCGACACCCCTAGTCCTGATACTATTGCAAGGAATCCATCTGGTTAAAATCATGATAAAAGTACTAGACGGAATAAGGACCAATATATTTTAGAAGAACGGCGAACTGTAAAAGTGGATAGGGGACACTATAGTGAATTTCCCAAGACCTTCTGCCTGACTATATATTATTGTGAGCATGCATCAAGCAGTTGGAAATGGTGGAATATGAGAGGCCCTGGAAATGTTGCGACCTCAGTACTGCTGGGAAAGCATGCACTTTGATGCACTTAAAACGATTTTGCTGACACCAGTGTCAAGTGGAAAAACCATTTCACTACAAGACTTTGTAACAGTTAGTAAAACCTCATTTTTCTTGGCATAGGTTTCTATTGATGTAGTTGAGCCCCTGACAACTGGAGCAAACTGGTCCAAGTATATTCTATCAGTGATTGACCACTTGATTATGTGGGTTGAGGCATTAGAAATACAAAATCTGGGGTGGTAACGGTGGCTAAGTTTGTGATGGAATCAATAATTCAACAACACGGCTGTCCTCAGTTCATCCTTACTGACAATGGGACCAACTTCATTTTTCACATTTTGCCCAAGCTCAACGAACTAATGGCCATCTGCAGGGTTCTAATACCCTGTATCACCCAGAATCCAATGGTATGGTTAAATGGGTTGATGGGACACTGGCGAATATACTCCATAAGCTGGTAACAGATAGACCCTCTTATTGGATTACTTTCTTTTCCATTGCCATCTTCGCATACAACATCAGCTATCACTTGACAATAGATAAGAGTCCTTTCCAGTTATTATATGAATGACACCCAGCTCTACCCGCATTGCTCTATGTCTGCATGGAAGATACCAGCGGAATGGATCCTAAGCACTACTTGATCAACCTAACAAATACACTGATCAAGCTGCAAACCAAAGTGTACTTGTTCAACTTAGTCAAAAAGATAAAGAATCAGAATGCCAATCAGGTACAGCGTAGTGTGCTAGCTCAGTTCAAGGATGGGGATATGGTTCTATTCCATGACAAGCACAGGTTCATTTGGAAGCACAGATTAGCCAGCATCTGGATTGGTCCATTTAAAATAATTGAGAAAACAGTGTCAACGCCTAGACTATCAAGTACCCTGCAAGCAGTTGGATTATCAACCAAGTGCATTAAAAGTTCCTTAGGGCATATAAACAATAGGAAACTTAATGTCCAGTCAAGGGGGTAATATTGAGATTCTGATATGACTGAACAGTAAGCCCAAAGTAGCTACGGCGGATTTATGTGAGATTGGCTAAACTGAGTAATATAATAATATTGATGAGATCTCCTTGAAATAAGGTGATAGGGTAATACCAACTTTCATATAAATATTTATTGGATCACCTCCAAATCCAGTGATAAGGTGATGTTGATGTACAACTAATATTTAATAGATCACCTCAAACTAAGGCGATAGTGAATTTAGGAATAATAGACTCTTCTGGAACCAATGAGAATATGGAAGAGTCAAATAGTCTAAGCATAAGGGTTGGTATCGACCAAAGTCACTGATATATAAGCAAGATGAGAGGTTTGAAAGAGGGAGATTGATCATAGATAAGAAGAAGTGAGTGGAGCAGAGGGAATTCACTGTAGATAATCTTTATTATAATAGTGGCTTTTGCTGAAGCTATTGCTTCATATTTTATAAATTCTATTGTTTGTCTTTAAGACTGGCGGTCTTCAAATCCATCCATTTGCTCATCGGGCTTTAACCCTGTGCTACCCTCTTGGCATATACAACTGATATTACCTAAAATTATAACAGTCAGGAATGGCTTACCACTATCTGGACAAGACAAGGCATACTCTTATTTTGAGTAATGGCATTTGGGCTTAAGAATGCGCCCAAAACATTTAAAAGGATTAATAATAGTTTACTGGAGGATCTCTGGTTCACCTGCGAGTTTGCATATATTAATGCTATCTTGGTACACTCCCCTACTCCCAAACTACATGCAAAGGACTTGAGGGCAGTTATGGCTGTCTTTCATAAGGTGGGTCAGTTTGCCAAGCCATTACAATGTGAATTCTATTGGGAGGAAGTTACATTCTTGGGTAACCTCATCTTAAAAGATGGTTACGCCATTCCACCCAGCAAACTGGACGTCATACATGGATTAACAACTCCAACAAATAAAAAGCAATTGAGAAGCTTCTTGGGCACTACTATATTCCTTAAGAAATTTTCTCCCGCACTATCCCAGTTAGCCACCCCACTCCATCTGCTCACGGGCAAGAGTGTTCCTTTTGATGGATTCCTGAGTGCTAGCAGGCATTTGATTTGATTAAGGAGGTGTTTTTGTCGCCCCCATCCTTAAGCATGTGGATACCTCCAAACCCTATATCATAGTATGCAATGCGCCTCCATTGTGGTAGGGGCGATCTTTCTCCAAGAGGACAATGGGTTGGAACACCCAGTTGCTTATTTTTCCCAAAAAATCTCTTCCATTGAGAAAGCCTGGGCCATTTACAACAAGGAGCTGGCAGCCGTGTCATGGGCCTTGACCCACTGGCAGTATCTCTTGTAGGGCGCTCAGCATGAGTTGGCTGTGCGAACATATCCTCAAGCTCTTCTTTATTTTCACAAACCACAGAAGTTGGCACACCAGTAGGCCAAAACTACTGGGATTTGTGCAGTTTTAATATCAAATACAAGTTTTTGAAAGGAGCTTTAAATGTCCCTCTCAATTTTCTAAGCCGCAATCCAACATTATCCAGATGACTCAGATGATGTGGATCTCGTCACAGTCATTCCCCCAACCCAGATCATGGTCATCATACCTCCTGTAGTATCAGCAGCAGACTTATCTCCAGAAATGCCCTTGCTTTCATAAGTCTATGAAGTGCAAACAGCATGTGCAAAAGGGTTAAAACTTTTGGAGCGGTTGTCCCTCCCAACTTCAAAACATTCCTTGTATTCCCTGGCTAGAAGCTCATTCAATTCAGGTCATGGGTGTGGGTCCCTCCCCTCCTCTGAGCTGAAGTCATTCAGGCTCATCATGATCCCCCAGTAGCTGGTCACCCAGGGAATAAAAATTGCATTGATTTAGTGAAGTGTACCTTTAACTGGTCTGGCTTGTCTAAGGATGTTCCAGCCTGGATCACCAACTGTGTGACATGCGCATGGGCCAAGTCAGACCAGTCTGGTGGGAATGGTCTTCTTCACTCCTTGCAGCAGGCAGAGGGCCCATGGACATTGTTGTCTATGGACTTTATTGTTGAGCTAATCATCTCCAAGGGGTCACAGCGTCATGGTGGTCGTAGACCACTTTGTTAAATTCTCCCTGTTCACCCCATGCTTCTCCGCTATTACCTCCAATGAAACTAAATGTCTTTGTGCGACATGTTTTTTTGATGTTTGACCTTCTGCAGGAAATTGTCAGCGACTGAGGGTCCCAATTTACAGCATGGTTTTTGATAAGCTTTTGTAAATTTAGAAGATTATGACCTGCCACTCCAATGTGTACCATTCAAAGTCATATGGTCAAACTTAATGAGTCAATCAGATCTTGGAGCAGTAACTGCTATGCTATGCTTCAGCTACTTGTGATACCTGATAGACGACCTTCTCTTTCCCAATTTTCATACAACAATGGAACCCATGCGTCCAAAGGCTTCTCCTCATATGAAGCGACCTTGGTATAAAATCCATCAATTTCAGTCAGTCCATGCCTTCACCATGAGGTACCAGCCGCCACCAATCACGCTCAGCATATCCGTGTCACACAGTCCTTGGTTTTGGAGCACTTGAATAAGGCTATAAGTGATTATAAACGATTCTTGGATCAAAAGTGGCTCCCAGTGCATGAAAAATTGTAGGATCCCACGTCATGATTGACATGTGGCACTTGCGCATGAAGGTGCTATCACATAAGTTTGCAAGTAAGTGCTTACGCACCCATCTGATGGAAGAAGATTTGGGAAATGGTGCCTTCCATTTGAAGCTGCCACCCCACTGGAAGCAACATCCAGTCTTCCATGTTTCTCAGCTGTCCCCGTTCAAAGGAGCAATTCCATCAGATCCTGAGCCCAATGTGATCAAGGGTGCAGATGAGGTTGAAGTTGAGGGCATCCTGGCCTCTCGCCAATCATGCTGCTCAATTCAATATTTAGTTGTATGGAAAGGCTATCCATCCTATGAGAATAGCTGGGTTGGTGCGCAGAACTGTGCCAACTGCTCAGAGCTTCTTGAAGCTTTCCATGATACACACCTGGATTCTCCCCATCCTCCCCTAAAGATTGCTACATTAATGGCGATCAAATTGCCCAAGTCCCATAAGAATGTTGCCCTCGCTCTATTCTCTGGTGGTGGCGCCCCCTTTAGCAAAATGGAAGGGTAATGTAAGTCTGGGGAAGCGCCCCCTTCATTTGGATTGGGGGGTATTCCCTTTCACCATCAAAGAAGGGGCCAAGAAGGCTGGCGGCCCCTCTTGTCTCCTAGGGCGACTTCGCTCATTTGGTAGATAAGCAGTAGGTCACTGCTTACCCTTTGAGGGTCCCGCTCCCAACCCCAGTTCTTAAGTCCAGAGAATTTATATGGCAAATTAGGGAATGTTTAGTGAGTTGGCAAACAATCAGCATCCACATGGGAAAAGGGGCCAAATATATTTAGCAGTGACGAATCTTTAGCTTTAGTGGTTGCCAGTTGAAAACCATCGGTAACAAAGCCCAATGGACATGTCCCCTCAGTGGAAAAAGCGATTAGTGTCAAATCTTTGGTAACACTCACTAATAGCATTAGGTTATTGTCAAAAGTTGCCATTAATTCAAAACCTCCTTAAAAATATTGGGAACAAGGCCTGATGGGCGCATGCCTACAATGAAGAAAGCGTTAAAGTTCAAACATTTGATTTTGAACTCGCTGATGACATTGGGCCATTGTCAAAAGTTGCCAACAGCTTGGAAACCTCCTCAAAAATAACAAACTTCTTGTTGGATGAAACCCTCTTGGCCAAATAGACGCCAACGCAATTGGGCATGGGTGGATTGAATGACCCAAACACATTCCCAACCTCTTGGGACCGTCCCTACATGGATTGGCCTTAGAAGGTTCCTGTTGCCCGTTGGGTGAAACGCCATTAACTAATTGTCAAAACTGTGTAATATCCAAAATAAAGTGTCCTCAGACAAACTGACAGTGACTTGGCCCACTGCCACAATTTTGAAGTCAGTTTAAATTAAGTTCATTTTAACCCTCCATCACTTGAAGATTTCTGGGTTATGCCAAATCTTGAAGGCCCCAATCCCACACTTTCCTAAGCTATTCTTCAAATTTATCATCTATTTAAGCAGTCATAACACACTGGTAAAATTGATGTTAATTTTCTTTTTATAAATTCAATAAAAATTTCCACACCTCAAAATCAACTTTTATGACAAGTACAAATTTCCTATTCCAATCTCATTTTTCCCAGCACTTAAACCCACGGGCCATGACATCTTGGTTTGTTGCTGGGTTGCTAATTACAATTATGGCCTATTGGCACTCGCTGGAGAAATCTCACAGCACAATTCAACGTTGTTCAAGAAGCAGCGCCTCTGGAATTAAGGTTTGCCTTTTGGGTGTTTTTGCATGCAGATTGGCAGGATTGTCTAAGGTTTATCTGCCGCCCTCATGACAGGTCAGGTGGTGAGATGAGACATGTTGTTCAGCAGATTCCATCAGTGGTAGAAGGTAGTTGGACTGATTCACCACTATACCTCAGCTATTGGGCCAAATTAATGGGTATAACCAGTTTTAGCACCTAAGTTTATAAATTGTTTGCCTTTTTGGATGGAGGCAACTCTCAAATTTATGGTTGCATCATTGGCAGATGGGAACTTGGGATTCCCATTTGTTACATTATTTCCAAGGCCAATTTTCTTAAGAAGGCTGCTATTGATCAGCAGCCTACTAGATGGGTCTTGTTGCCATCCCAAGTGTCACTAAAACTCATTTTCCAAGTTTTGAGTTTGTGTCTTCTGATAACTTGGTTAGACCATCTAGTACTAAAAAAAAGATAACTTGGTTAGAGGCAATGTGGCGTAAAGAATACAGCAGTCAAGGCGATCCCAACGGGGACTTCCAAAGGGATTTTCATTTTATTTTAAGACCATTGGATTTCCTCAATCCTTCCCAAAGTCCCCTCTTGGGGAAAGATCCTATTTTTTTATTAGAATTTTGTTTCAATTTTAGATTCTTAAACCCAATTGGGCCTCTCCCAGATCTTCTCTTAGTGTGGGGTGATGTGATAAAACAATTTGCCGCAGAGTGTTTTATAACTTAAAACATATAGAACTTGGCTCAAAATAATATAAAAATCATGATATGGTCAGTTTGAGTAGTTTGGTCAATCTGGATGTTTTTTGCATGATTGGTTTTTTAATCCAGTATGTTTGAGTTGAGCAAACATGCTGGATAAATTTTCCAAACAATATTATTTACTTCAATATAATATAATACTTCAAGCTCCCTTTTGGGTTTGTCCACTTATTTCAAGTGGGACCAATGGGATGATCTTCACTTTGGAATTTTTATCCATCCAATGATAAAATATTGCAAGTAAAATTTAACATATTTTTAGTTTCTTATGGTTGCATTGGTTCTTTTGTGTCAATCTCAAGGTACTGCCCAACTTTAAGTGTCTTTGCACCCATTCCAGCCACAAATAAAATACCCCCTGATGTAACTGAGTGGTCTGAAGAGGTGGACCAAGTCCACACCTCAGTCTGTAGCGCAAACCAGGTGTCAGAACACTAATGAATCCAGATAGATTCAGTGGACCAAGCCCTGATAAATCACCAGGTACCAGAATATGATCATCTTAGGTCTTAATTCAGAAGTTTGGTGGTGAGAATGAGATGTGGTGTTTGGTGAATTCTTAGTGGTAGCAGAAGGTGGTTAACCTGTTCACCAGCATACCTCAGCCAATTGGGCTGAACCAAAGAATATAATCAATTTTGGCCTCTAAGTCACGTACACGTTTAACTTTTTGGATGGAGGCAACCCTCCATTTTAGTGTTGTGTCAACAGCAGATGGAAACTTGAGATTCCTATTTTTTACACTGGACCCAAATTGCATACCTTTCAAGGCACACCTCCTGAACCTAGAGGCAGTTACAACTACCCTCCAGGACTATCTCAACCTCTAATGTTTAATAAGAAACATGGTTGCTTCAGAGAGTCAAATATGGCCTCATTACAAGAAATTAGACAACAATGCCTTGTCAAACTGGCATCAACTTATACTGATCAACCCTTTACCACAAACTGTGTACTAAGCTTATGGCTCAGTGTAACAATAAACTGGTAAAAACATTCCTGAATATCCCATAACATAGCTTTTTTCTGGGAAGATCACTGTGGGGATAACTACAATAATTATCACGTGACCCTCACTACCTATATTAAAAGCAAATGGCTATGTGTCCCACATTGACATGATATAATGCAACAGGGTAACTTTTCCCTACATAAATGCCTTTCTTTCTCACTTCTTTTTCCAACTGATAGCCATTAGATGCATATTAACACTCTAACTGCAATTTTACACAAGTGTAATGGTCCCTACTGAATTCACAAAGAGGTACCAGTTGAAAAAAGGGCTCATCTAAGAGGATAACCTCAGCTCCATCCTCTTCAACAATACACTTTAACCCCTCCTGGCCATTCTACTAGACAAGATGTCAGGGATATATGTACTAGAAAATCACCTACCCACATAAAAGCCTTTTCAGATAATATTGAAAATTCATTTTGGCTATTAAAAGACAATAACTTCACAACCACGTCTTTTGAGAGTTTGAGCAAAAAAGTAAACACATAGGTCAATATTTCCAAGATGATGATGTCATGGTTGGCTCCAAATCCTTCTATTACATACATAATAGTACTCAAGTGAAACACCTTACCTCACTTTGTAATCTTCACCATCTAGCTGGAGTTTCAATGAAGAACAACAAGGACAAATCCTTTTGTCATAATATACCAAAATATGAAAAACTGGAACTGCAAACATTAAACTACAGGGAAGAGCCATAATGGCACTCTCTTCTTCTTTTCAAAATCCGCTTCTTAGTCCATGCCTTCCCATTAAAATAAACTTTTATAACCATTTCTCAACGTTATGCTTCATTATTGCGTATGGGAATCTAACCACACTCCCATGGCATTAAAAAGCCTACCCACACTGCATAAAGGCATTGGCCTCTTGACACTTGGACTCACTCCAAATCTATCTTTATCAAATTTCTCCATCCAGTCATATGCTGAGGCAAGGTACACATGCTACAATGAGTGCTAGCCCTATGTCAAGAAGCATCCACAACACTGGGATTGCCCAGAGCATTGTCAACGTCTCTCTCTCAGAAAATGGTTGACCAATCACTTAGGCTACAGGATCAAACTTTTCACATTAACCTATTGTAATCAGTCACTACTATCCTTGAAGTGAGTAGATGCATGTGTCCTGCAAGCTTTATCATAAAGAGGAACATTCCCAGACTAGAGCCTTAGCACTATGCAATCATACATTATACAAGTAATTTCAAGCCGCCTCATTTCATTAGAAAAGATCTTAAATAAGACTCAGGCTCCTTGAGCTTCCACCCCTTCCATGAGGATTGGCCTCAAGGTGGTTTTTTAAGATGTCCACAGCCTGCAACTATCACAAAAGGCCTTAAACTCTATGGTAAGTCCTATTCTACTCTTCAGAGATGAGGGCCATACCGTTACAGAACTTCCTCACAAGAGCTGTCCTCCTTGCGCTGATCCCACATACTCCCATTTCCATCATTTTTCATATGCCCTGATATAGCCCCATATAGGCCAAGATTTCGTGAGCTACTCCAAGAACAGTCACTGAGCTTTCACCAATTTTAAGACATAATATTTGCACAATTTAGAGCTATACGTTATACAATTGATCATTTTTGAGTCCTAGCATATGATATCGGAATATGGACCATCTGCAACTCCTTTTTTAGAGGACTTTGACAATTAAGTGTGGACATTTTTAACGTACTCTGCCAATTTAAGGTCCATCTCGATATGGCACTGAGATTTTATTTCAAGCCATCAGCCCAAACTCACTCAGCGAAAAATATTGTGTTGCTCTGACATAATCATCTCCCTTCCTTTATTAAAACTTCTTACTTTTCTTTCCTTGCATCAATCTCTTAGGAATTATTAAAAACATTAATAACTCCCACTTTAGGTTAGTATCATATAATGCTGAACTATATTACCTGTGACCAGAATTTGTGTAATCAAAAATCCTTATCCTTGACTAAATGACTAAAATAGTGTTGATAGTTTTGTTGATTGAACAATAAGCCGCAGGAAAATAATTCCTTGGCATTGGTTTAAAAAATAAACTCGCCTAATACAATATTAAATCCCCATGAGAAACATGCCATTAAATCAACAATCTAAATATCTACAACAATATAATTTGACGTTTTGCTTGCTGAATCAGTGAGCTCAGAGATATATATTTATTAAAGCTCAGATGAACCCGCTTATCTTTTAAAATGGCCTGAAAAGGAAATCAACACTCTTAATCATAATACCACTATGACACTAGTTATGTTTACTAATTTTTTCATTGACTAAGTAGGGTAAAAGGGTTCCAAATTAAGGCCATACAATCAATTGTCTCATTTTACCCAACGCCAGTGTAGTTAAGGGTTTTTGGATTAAGTCCAGCCCTAACCAGGCCTCTTCACTAGAGCAGCAATGTAATTTTGAAGCAAACCTTAGAGCAAAAGCGGGAGAGATGTTGAGGGAATTGAAAATTTTAGCTGTGAGGCTGAGAGGGATTAGCTCTTGACAACAAACTGGCAACTGAAATGAGCAGTGTGACTATTGAAATTTTGTGAGAAATTACTATATTCAGATGCTATAAAGGCTACAAAATTATTAGTTTCATGGGTCTAGCAAAGGTGTAAACAAGGCAATGAAGTTATTAGTTTCGTTGCAATAATAAATTCCAATCAAAATACTGAACATTGTAATGAGTTGACCAAAATCGAGCTACATGAGAAAAAATAAGTGGTACTTTATTAGTTAAAAATGAGGGATGTTTATAGGGGTAGATTTGATAGTTCTTTGTGAGGATCTTCTTGCTTCAACCAATGTAAGATCTTTTTTAATAGAGGACTAATATTGCTGATAATACTAGTATACTTGTGATGGTCAAATCTGAAAAGGTTCTTATTAGATGGGATCAACCTTCTTGTGGAGGGCTTAGCCTCTTTGGATTAATTAGCCCCTTCAGATTGCTTAGCCTCATCCTTCAGAGGAGGCTGATAACTCTGAAGGGTCAATTTTCAGTATATCTAAGTATTGGATATCTTCAACGGGGTTTTAAAGATCTTATTAGATCAAGGCACCAAATATCAATATTAATTATAATTGGTCATCGCAGTTAATCTTCAACAATGACCCCCTCAATATCTTGCCTAGGGGGCACATACTTATGAAGAAACCTACTATGAACTCTATTGATAATAGTCCCAGTATTAATAGCTGAGATGGAGTATTCAATACACCAACAATAAATAATATGGTAAGGACCAGCCTATAAGGTATCAATTTTGTGAATCCATCCTCCAGGTCTATTATGATAAAAGAGTACAAGATCCTCAATTTGATATTTAGGTAACGTAGGTCAAATAACATTGGTTCTAGTTCCCTCTTTTAAGGTTGTAGCATCAAGAGAACTTGAGGCTAAGGCTTTTACACTGAAAATTTCATCAGCTAGTATCCTCATAGCTAAATAAACTAGTTTGCAGGGTTGCAGCATCAAGTATAGGTTGTACACTTGAAGATAAAATAGGAACCAACTGTAAAGAGCCTTGAAGGTATACATTCAAATTATATGATGATAGCTAACCCTATAGGCTAACATTGCACTAGGTAAGTAGAGATTCCATCTACTAGGATTGTTGGAGGCCATCTTTTGAAGTATGTTTGCAAGGGTACCATTTGCTCATTTGACCTCACCATTAATGGAAGGATTGAAGGAGTTGTAAATGACTGATAGGTACCCATTAAATTAGTAAGCTCAGATACCACCTGTGAAACAAAGTTGGTCTCATTAGATATTAGAACTTTTGGGCTACCATGCTGGGTGAAAACTTGCTTAAAAAAGAAGGATGCAGTATCCTTAGCGGTGATTATGGAAACAGAGACAGCTTCAATTCATTTGGAAAAATGGTTGATAGCTAATATAGTATAACGATGTCCATAAGTAGCAGTAGGGAGAGGGACCACCACATCAATACTCATAGTGGAAAAAGGTTCTGAAGTTCCCACAATTTTGTGTTAATAAATCAGATTTCCATAACGCTGTTGTTGACAAGGGAGACAAGTCTTCAACACATCTTGCACAGTTTCCAGCATGCCATCCTAATAACAATGACTTTTCAACCACTGTAAAGTTTTAGTGACAGCTTCATGCCCTACAGTTTGATGAGCCTCCATAATAGCATCAGTCCTCGCAGAAGGCCGAATAAAAGGCAGCCATTTAGATCCCAACTTCTTATATAAAGAACCTTCTTTAACCTGAGTATCCTCAATTAAGGATTTTAGCTTTGCTATAACGTCCTTAGATTCACGATACCAAAGTTCAAGTTTGCCAATCAGATCATAGATACAAACTTCCTCAGAAGTGAATAAAGTTAGTATAGGTAATTGAGAAAGTCATAGCATTTTGGTGTATAGCTCCGCGCGATAATGAATTGGAAAGTCATAATTTTAAAGCTTTAACGCCCATCTGGATAAGCGTCCATCAGATATTTCATTTGTTGTAACTATTTTAAGGAAGTGTGATCCGCGATGGTACTAAAATTTTTGCCATATAGATAAGGGCGAAAATACTTGCTGGCAGATAAGACTGTGAGGAATTCCCTCTCAGTAACACTATAATTGCGTTCTTCTATGGAAAGGGTCTTAGTATAATATGTGATGGGATGATTTACCGGGTTGGAATCATGCTGAGCCAAAATAGCCTCAATAGCTACATCACTGGTATCAGTAGATAAGATAAAAGGTTTTGAAAAATCAGGATGGGCTAAAGATTGAGGCACTAACTAAATCTTGATGAAAAAGATAAAAAGCTTGCTGTTGCAATTCTTCCATAAGAAAGGAACTTCCTTGTGCAATAAATAATTTAAAGGCTCCGCAATCTCAGCAAAATGGGGGATGAATTGTCAGTAATAACCAACCATCCCTAAAGGAACTTTAATATCACGCAAGCTTTTAGGAACTGGCATGTCTTAATCAGCTTGTATCTTATTTGATAAGGTTAAACTCCCATCATGATTAACTTTATGGCCTAAGAATTCCATCTCAGCTTTAGAGATGCACACTTAGATGGATTTAGCTTAAGCGAAGCGCAGCACATTTGGCCAAGTACTTCTTTTAAATAAGCTAAATGCTCATTAAAAGTGCAAGAGAAAACAAAAATCGTCTAAACAAACTAAAGCGCAGGAAAGTTTCAAATACCCAAAGAAGCCATCCATGGCTTTTTGAAAAGTATCAGGGGCATTACAGAGCTCCTGCAGCATATGAGTAGGTTCAAATAACCCCTCACTAGAAATTAAGGCGCATTTCTGATGGTCTTCCAGAGCCAGGTCAATTTTCCAATAGCCACTAGCAAGGTCCATGGCTGATAATAACTGTGACCCAGACAATAGTTTTAAGGAATCATCAATGTGAGGTAGGGGATAATGATCCTTTTAGTAAGAGCATTAAGACAATGGTAGTTCATAACCACTCTATGACCTCCTCCTTTATTGAGTGAGAAGTAGAGGGGAAGCCCATGGACTTTGAGAAGGCGTTAGTAGCCCCACATTGAGAAGTTGTTTCAATTCCACTGAGATCTATGCCTCCTCAACTTTAGATTTGTGTAAGGCCAGGCTCAAATAGGGGGAATATCCCCAGTTTTCACCTGACGCTTCACATCTTTCATTATCCCAAAATCTCCAGAACCCTTGTAATATATCCACATAACCTTCAATTAGAGCCTCAGCTTCATACTGTTGTTCTGTAGTAAGTGTATCTCCAAATTCTACTTCAACTCTAGTAATGATAGGAGATTCTCCCAACCCAAAATCAAGTAAATCCCCACATCCTGAGATGAATAAAATTTCATTCACAGGAGTATGCCACACAGAAAGCAATAGGGCTACTTCAATTCAATCACATAGGTCTAGAGTTGATATTAGCTAGTAAGACTAGAAAAGTCCCATTATAAGCGGGGTCAAGGATACCAGGGCAGGTTAAGGCCTTCAAATGAGTTGGATTACTATTACTGGAGATTTTCAAATACATGATCAGCTGGCACAAGTACTTGTACTCTAATATCAATTATATTTGAGCTTTTGAAGAAATAGTAATCAAATTGTTAGAGTATAAAGGCATTCTTTCAGAGGCACAAGCTGAAGGAGGCGGAAGAATAGTACAGGTCCCAAAATTCGGTATTCAAGATGAGAGATAGAAGTAGGATATTTCAATAAGCAAACTCATTGTTTGAGTTTACCTTTGCTATTGGGGACATCTTTCAAAATTAAAATACTTGGTATCAACTAAAGAAAAATAATTTTCCTTAAGACTAATTATTGCATCAAAATCAATAAGAAATTTGGTTCCCAAAAGCAAGTTGTAAAAATTTACTTAAGTGGTTGATTATTGGTCATCAACCCAGTAACCTTTTTACTGCACAGGTTTGATTTCCTCATGCACTTCGCGTTGTATAGAATGTATTAATCAATAATAGTATGGAGACTATTATCTGTAGTTGAGTTTGAACTATTATTAGGCCCAACGCTTTGGCCAGTACTTCCAATTAAATACTCTGTAAGTTGTACTTGTAGGAATTTGTTCCCTATATTCCTGTCCACCAGCTCTTTGTTCAGATACCCTGGTGACAGTCTCTTTCAGCCCAACACACAGTCGGCAGCTATCCCTGATTGTGGTTCCCTTCATCTCTAGATCTCCACTTGAATCTCTACTCTTCTCTCTGAGAGACTTCCAATTATTGCCTTCTGAAATATTATCCTTGAGATGGAACGTCACAATGGAAGCTGATATTCTAACTATACACCAAATCGATAATATTATTAATAATGCTGTTGGTATTAATACTTTTTATTAATAGTGAATCCTAGGGAATTATATAGTAGGGGATTTGGCTGTCTAACCCTCAGTTGACACCTCTTCAATGAAATGGCAGCTGTTTCCATTGAATCACCCTTCCCTATCTCAGCAGTGATAATCTTCCCCATCCTGGCTAGGATTCTGTCATTGGACATCCTCAAGACTTCAAACAGAAAGAGTCAGAAAACGTGTCCCTAATGTTTTCCTCTCAATATAAGCAAACCAACCATAATTGGCTAGTGACCTGCTTAGGTTATGGAACTCTTTACCCATTATGGCAGGTCACTTCATCAACCGATCAATTTGCTAGTTGCAGGTGGCATCACTCGCCTCACAACTCACTATTCATTCCTAATCAGTCAGTGATGAAACCTGACCGATCCTAATCAGTACACCTGATAGTTAATCACTATCAGATGCCCCTATTTCGTTGGCCACTCCACCCAATGAGATCTTAGGTATTCATCCAGATCGATCCCCAATGGATATGACCAGGTGAATATCCCAAAATCTCTGAACATAGTTCCTCCAAAACTTGGGCCAACCAATTTATGACTCACTTCGCCTTAGGGAATTTTCCCCTAGCGACACCAGTTAATCTAGCAGGCTGGGAATATGGGCAAAATTCCCAACACAAGTCATAGCAGGTTTTGTCCAACACTACTGTAGGGGCCGTAATAACTAACTTTACAAAGCGCATTGGAAGGGAAGAATAATTTTTTATGGACTTAGTATATGAAAGATTAGTAATTCTATAGGCTTGAGAATGATTTAAGTCCGGCGCCACTTTGATTCTTATCATAAGCCTGGACGAGATCACATTTATGGGTGATAACATGTCAATGATAGCCAAAACTTTTACTTTGTGTACTATGACTTCCACCTGGGTCATATCAGTGCCAAAGTGCGGGATTGAAAATACCAAGAGACTAAATGGTCAAATTGAATTAGAAGATAAAAAAGAAACATAAGAAGAAATAGTATCTTTATTGGATAAATCATCAGGGATAACAAGTTTAACAGGAGCAGATATCACATAACAGTCTTTAGGAGTATTAAAAGATTGCGATTGAGGCACAGGAGGTAGGTCAGAACAGGGAGACTCTTGCCCTATGATGACTCCTCCTTTTTGACTCTTCATCTTGTTTCTTCCAACGTTGAGTTTCAATATAACCCACTAGACTGAAATAGCTGCAAGGGTCCTTCTTAGGTTTAGGTTTGGGTCTAGGAAGCATCACATGGATATAAGAACAAGGGTTATTAGTAGCGGTCAGTTTCACCACACCATTAGGAATCTCCATCAACACCTCTTTGATGTTGAGAATAGATTTGAAATTTCCTTTAAGAGATTTTAAATGTATTAACAACTGAGTACGAGAAGCAAATGCACTCATCACAGCTGAAATGGCATCATCTATGATAATACAATCACAAGTAGTGAGAGTCTGGGCCTCATGATAAAATCTCTTAGCAAAATCTTGAATTGACTCTCCTTGCTTGACTTGGATGCTCATAGGGCTTGCTTTTGATTAGATATAATTTTATCACTCCTGAATTCCTTAGTAAAGGGCGATTTTCACTTGAGCCCACTTATTGCGAACCTTAAGGTGAGGAACCATGATTTCTTGAGCAAATAGGCTTAAACAAGAAGTTATATGATGAACTTTCTGTTGATCCATCGCCCCATCTATTGCTCGCTCATAGATAAATAGAAAAGAAGAATGTTACCTTCATCTAGATCAAACTTATCCTTAAAGGTAGGTTTGAAAGTGGTGGGTTTATTGCTTAAGATGTGTATGCCATATACTATGACTGGATCAGCTTTGGAGGATTTGTACTCAGGGATATGGACTTGAGCAGAAATTTAGTCAACTTGTTGTCATATATGGTGGAGAACATCTTGTGAATTTTGGACCCATTGTGTAATATGGTCATTTGCAGGCGGATGATTTAAGTTATAAATTGCATCAAGCATCTCTTCTTGCTTATTCTCAAGTACTCCGTATTTAGCAGTTAACCAATCAATAGAAGCTGCTAATATTGCAAACTGAGTTTCTTACGTAGATTGGTTAGCATTGCATAGATGTTAATTGTTATTAACACCATCCAATAAGTTGGTTAGTGAATAATCTGGGTTAGCGGAAGGCCTTCTAGAGATAAGAAACGTCCTTGAGCTATGGCTCAGATTTGGTTTTCTAACGCCTGCACTCTTGTTACCAGTAGACTCAAAGGGTCAGAGTTTTGAACTGAAAGCATTGGGCTGGGGGGACCAGGAGGTCCTGGGGGTCCTTGTGAACCATCATGACCTGCAGGCCCAGGGGAGCCTTGTTGACCTGCAGGTCCTTGAGGACTTTGTTCACTAGGGGTCCTGGGGCCACCAAAGGAGAACTAAGTGATCCCAGAGATCCAGGAGTACCAACAGGACCGGGTCCACCTTCTCAAATATTATCCACAAGTTAAACAAGTTGAAGTAGCCTGTTGAGTATAACAAAGCATTCCTCAAGTTGGTCCTGCAATAGTCCCAGTTGTTGATTACTCTAATATTTATGGTATTGATTTGGTGTTGAATAGAATTAGTGACATCATTAACATGTTGAGATACGTCTTGGCCGATGTAACCCACAACTCCATTTTCAATTCTCACCAGATGGTTATGTTTAGAATTGATTTCCCTCCTATTATCAAGTATGGCTTCCCGATTATCCTGATCAAAGTTAGAAGCATTCTTGTAGAAAGAGGATAGCTGAGAATGAAATTGTTGCACCAGGGTCACCTGGCGGTGAATCTCAAGATGATGTAACCCCAAAATATGATGTATGTGATGAATGGCGGGATGCACGTACTGCTGGAAATACTGCTCTGTTCTAGCCAAACCAACTTTGGTATTTTGTATAACCGCTCTGTTATACAAGTCCATCATATTAGATGCAACCTTAAATGCTCAGTCTTGGTTAGGATGGGCACAGAGCTTAATAGCCCCCCTTATTAAGCCCTTGACCGTTTCTTCCACATCTGCATATTGAAATTGATAATACCTTGGTCAGGGCCCTCAATGGCCTAGTCCATAGATTCTCAAAAATGAAAATCACTGATATTGGCGGAAGGCATCTCCTGCCTGTTGGAGTGTACCCATTAGGTGATACTCATTGATTCCTCAAAAGAGGGGCTTTCTTTGATAGATGGATTAATCATTGTGAAAATATGTTTTCACCAGGTAGCCTCAGAAGCAGACCTGGTAGAAAGTACCAGTATTGGAATTTTATGAGAAATTGCAATATTCAGGCACTATGAAGGCTACAAAATTATTAGTTTCATGGGTCTAGCAAAGGTGGAAACAAGGCAACGAAGTTATTAGTTTCGTTGCAATAATAAATTCCAGTTGGAATACTGAACATTGCTATGATTTCCCAAAATCAAGCTACATGAGACTAAATAAGTGGTACCTTATTAGTTAAAAATGAGGGATATTTATGGGGTTAGATATGATAGTTTTTTGTTTGGATCTTTGTGCTTCAACTGAGGAATTTCTTTTCTAATAGAGGATCAATATTGCTGATTATTATTAATATACTTGTAATGGTCAGATCTGATAAGGTTCTTAAAAGATGGGATTGACCTTCTTGTGGAGGGCTTAGCCCCTTTGGATTGCTTAGCTTCATCCTTCAGAGGAGTCCAATAACTCTGAAGGGTCAATTGTCAGTCTATCTGAGAATTGGATATCTCTGACGGAATTTTTAAGATCTTATTAGACTGAGACATCAAATCTTAATAATGATTTTAATTGTTCATCACAGTTATATCTCCAACAGTGACTCTGCCAGTGATAGAGATGCTACCTGAACTTGTTAGTATTTATTTATTTTAATTTGCCTCTAGAGGGTAGCAATCCTCATATTGATATTCTAATGTACAAGTGGTCAAACCTTTTATCATTTCTGCACCATAGTTTTACTTGATGCTCATTATAGGTGTCCACTAATACAATAACTTCACTTAGTGTAATTCACTACAACCTCATTTACTCCAGATTAAGAGCAAATTTCCACCCATGGTGAATTATTTAAGTATATATGTCATGGTATTATACAATTTAACAACCAGCTATAAGACACACATGCTAGGCTCCAGAACTCCAAACACCAAAATACTTGGCTATGGCTACTCTGGACAACGCCCTTGAATGGGTAAGTCATCTGAAAATAACTAACCTCTGATATAACACGGGTAAGACATTAAACAAATAATTAATGAATTTAAGACAATTTAAAAAAAGTTGCTAATGCAAAAAATTCGCTTTCCCTTAAGGGATCCCTCTTAGAGTAATTTCTCTAATATATAAGGTAGTGCTTGTGCATTCAGTAATTATCCCTTCATGCAATGCTTCTAATACTTTCCCAAATCAGTTTTCCCAAAATATAGAGGCACCATAAGATATTCTTCTCACCGCTTGGCTCCAAAAGGGAAGTACATTACCACTAACAAACTCCTCTCCTTCATCTATATTGGAAAAAACATGAATACTTCAGGAAAATTGAGTTTTTCATGGAGGGAACGTTAAATTGCCATAAAATAAAACTTTTATTCTCTACCCTAAACATCAAAAGTGCCAACTAAGTTACTTTCTACTTGGAGGATAGCTCTGTTTTTAACAGGAAATCAAACAGGTCATACTAAGGCTCTTTGAGGAAGGGAGAGGAAGGCTTTTTTCAAGGACAATTTCCTTGCTATTGGGTTAAAATACAATGAGTGTAAGTCCCTGTGAACGTCCTCTAGGCATCGATTGGGCCATTTTTCCATTCCTGAGCAAGAAGGTACCAAAGAGGATGGTCATACCCCTCATTACTCAGGGCGATCTCGCTCACATGGTAGATGAGCGCTGGGTAACAGCCCTTCCGCTTTGGATCATGCTTCTGGTACCCACACTCTCCTCAGCAGAACTGTTATGAGGAATCAGTGAAATCTGCACTGAGATTGCCAAAATGGAATTAATTGGAACTAATTTGAGTGGCAATCAGCCCGATGCTCAGATTTCAAATGGTCAAAAAGGTATGAATACCAATCTATTGGCTGGAATGCCCTATGGTTGCAATTTGGTTAACAAAATGAGCAAAAAATTTCCCCCTCCCAAATCTGTCAGGCATCACCCCCAATGGGCAGGTGATAGCATCAGACACCATTGACAAGGTTTCAAAGCTTCCTGCCAGCAAACTGGGCGTTGCGCTTGATGCAATGCTACTGACTGAATGAACAGCCCAGCGACTGAGCATGGGGAGGTTGGGCATCCTGAACCCGTTCCCAACCAAATGGGTCCACCCATATGTGGGGTGTTCTTTGGGAATTCCCGCCATTTGTCAGGCCAAACGCCGTCATGTCAACCATCAGAAATGTAGCTGATCTTTGGTTTGGACATTTGATGTTGAACTGACTGCAATTCAGCCTGCCGCCAAGTTTTGTGATGTCAGTTCCCAGGGAACTAACCCACCCATTCCCAAATAATTCGCTGCTTGGGTCAAACTTGTGGGACCTGATCCCGGCTTGTTTCCCTCCAAATTGATGACTATTTAATCAGTCGCTTTGCACTGAGAAAATTGTTGGTTGATTCTCCTTCCTTAAATTTTCCAATAAAAACAACCCTCCCCAAAATTTAGTTTTTATCTGATTAAAATTAAGCTCCCTTCCAGTTCCATATTCGTCATACCAGCAGCAGTGCCTCTGGCATTCTGGTTTGGCATTTGGGTGCTCTGGCATCTGGGCTGGCGGGCCAGTCTAATCCTTACTTGCTGTTCACCTGAAAATGAGACCCATATTAAATAAGCTAAATGATTCACTTTAAAAGCCCATGTGATAGGAGGGACAAGTATTAAATCAGAAGGATATGTAAGAATTGAAATGACATCAGCTGTGAAGCCACAAGAACTCTTCTATGTGATGGCTCCTGCTCTACAATGAGATATGAACAAACCCAAAATTGCCAATTACTTTCACCAACTCACCACTTCCTTTCACCCCCAAATGTGGAATGAAACACTGTTTCCTCCACCAGTGCGCTGATTCACCCCACCAGGACGTGGCATACCACATCTCCATACCTAAAAGCCAAAAGTGCACATGACGCTCAAAGGCACAATGTCACCATCATGACTTGTAATCATTGCAATCAGAAGTGTCATATTCATTGCATTGCCACAAGAAGTGAAGAGTGCAGATAATACAACCAACTACTTTTGAAATGGTAAAATAATGGGTGGAGTAGGTAAGAGAAGCTCTATTTTTGTTGATCAACCATGACAGTCCTATATGAATGCAACAAGCCCTTTCCTGGCCAGCTATTGCTGATTGATACAATTTCATATATTGCTCAATGGTCAAAGAGGTTAACGGTACCAACCCATGCACTACTGAACAAAATTAGCAACTAGATAACCTGTTACAATGTAGAAGAACCCCATACACTCCAGCCTTCAGAATAAGGCATTATGGATAAAGTATGGACGACCACTGAAGCACCCACGCTGCCCTCCTACCTACCTGAAAATCTGTTGCATGGTGAACTTAGAGCATCATCTAGTTATCTATTGTATAGGTGTTCTCTGATAACCTTTATGCAATATGTCTAATGAGCAATTGGAAGAAAAAGGCACCCAATAGGATCATGGTGAAGTCAAGACATTAGCACAACTTCCTCCAAATAAACCATGGCATCCTTCTGATGCATCATCTCTAAAGTGAATAAATACAACGTACTTATCAGGCATGATTACACATGACTTCAAAAACTGGGTACAGCCTTAAATGTTCTTTATAACAAAAGCCTCTATAATAAATGATTAAAATAATTTATAAAAAATAGAGCTTAATTTAGCTAATATATTAGTTATAATCCTATCCTTTTGTTTTAGCTTGCTTTATGTTTTCTATATATCTTTTTTATTATTACTATTGGAATTATCCAGCGTTTTTCAAGTTTATCTATTACCAAACAATTTGAACTGATTAATTTAGGTTTATATTATAGATAATATTTAACTGTTTACTCATTAACATTAAACATATCTAACCAATTAATCACCAATTCTCACCCAATATAAATAAACCTATAAAATTAATTAAAAACCACAAACCACTTAGCCAAAACTAATTAAATCTATTGGATAACTCAAATACTATCAAACTACTTAGCAATGCCAAAGACCCTATTAAATCAACCAAAACCCACCAATCACTCAGCCAAAACCAATTGAACGTAAGAAAAACCCAAATTTAAAACTATTGGACAGTTAGAATTTAGCTTCATAAAACTAACCAGAATACAATAACAATTGTATTATCAAATTAAAGTATTGGATCAATAAAAACTACTAACAACTTACCCAAAATCAAAAGATCTAACAATTTGACCAAAAAGCAATAACCACTCATCTGATTATAATTAAACCTATGGAGTTAATCAGTTACCACCAAACTGCTAACCAAAACATTTTTATATCTAAGAATCATTATTTGTATATATGTGATATATCATCATTTAACCACTGAACCAATTCCACCCAATTTTGCTCAGATATTAGGATTAGGGGGGAAAAATTAAACAGGTTACTTGAAGTTGCAATAATATAAATTAAGTATAGTAGTTTTTCAGAAAAAAATAAACGGACAATCACTAGTCAAACTAACACATTCTAAGATGTAAGCATTTTAAATTAGACTCAATTCAAAACAACTCAAAAATGCAGAACTTATCATCTTAATATCCAAGGAAAACAAAAATTAACACAGATGCATGACACTATTTAAATGATTTTGATAAATACATTAGTTCATTATTTTAAATTATTCTTAACTATCAATTGCAATATCATTAATAGCTATCAATATAGATAGACCACTAAGACTTAGCTAAAACTAATTAAACATACCAAATCAGCCAATCACAACTGTTTGGTAAAACCAAACTAAACTTATCAAAACAATCAAAAACTACTAACAACTTACCAAAACCTTTTGCTTATCAAATCAGCCAATCATAAATTGCTTACTAAACCTATTGGCCTAATAATTAATTAAACAATAACTAATTACTTAGCAAAACCATTTAATATCAAAACACCTAGATGTTAAATTGCATATTTATTAACAATATATCAATTACATTGAAATATATAATACTTTCACCTCTTACATACAAAACTCTTAATTTATTGTAAAAAATGGTTATACATTTCAGAAACCTTTTATAGGCGTGTGCACAACAACTCATCAAAGTTTCATCAAAATCAAATGAATGGTATTAGTGGCATTTGTTACAAACAAACAAACAAAGAAACATACTTTCATTTATATATATTAGATCAAGTAGAAAAGATCAAAACGTACCTTGAAAAATGATTTAGCAAATGTTCAGGATGATAACAGTTTAGAGTAAAATCAAAATCTACAAAACTACTATTTTCATTAGGTAAGAAAATCTTAAACTTACCCTGATGATGTTAGTAAGCATAGACAATTATGATAGTTTACACTGAAATCAAAACCTAAAAATTACTAAGATATTACCAAGTGAAAAACTCACATTAAAAAGATATCTGCAACCATTTAGATGATTGTGATAACATGATGGAAAAAAAGAATCTAGTGAAAAATACGTATAACCATCAAAAAATCTTACCAGAAAAATACTGATGAACAAATCAAATCTCAGATGATCATAATGGAAACAAACTTCTAATAACTTAAAAACCAATAACTTAAGTTAGTAAAAGATAAAGTAAAACCACTAAAAAGTTTACTTAAAATTATCTCAATAACACACTTAATTTAAGAATGTCATTCTAAGAGTAAACATCCAATAAGATTAGCAACAAAATCTACTTTTTGTTGTTAAACTAATAAATAAAAATATTCAATAGTAGGTTTACCTATATACACAAAGATTATTAAAGCGCATACCTTTGCATTGAAATTATAGTTTCTGTAATTTAAGATGGAATAATGAGAACAACTACTTGGTAATTTTTTTCAAAGTAACCAAAAACTATTAAAGTGCTTCTCTTTATGCTGAATTTGTAATTCTGTAGTTTTTCTGCATTTTAAGCAGGCGTATAATCACTAAGATAATTAGTATTATGAAACTTTATATTTAATATGATACCTAGGTTTTTATTTAATTTTGAATACAACTTACTTAGAATTGCAATATCTATTTATGCATTTATAAAATTGATAAAAGCACCAAATAGACAATTACAATAATAACACGTTAATTTAGTCTATGGAGTTTAAAGTATGCTATTGATTAGTTAGAATTCAAGGGTAAGTTTTTATAGTAATAACTATTTAACTAACCAAATATTAAACTGCTCAGCCATACAATATACTGATTACCATTAAAAACATATAGGAGTCTCACTTCTTACATATTAACCTTTTTAATTTACTATAGAAATGGGTGTAAACCCAGAAACCTTTGCAGGAATGCGCACAACAACTCACTAAAGTTTTATTGCAGTTTGATGATTAGTATAGGAATGCATAGAAGATGAATAAAAATAGACAGACATACATTTATATATAGAGATAATCATTATTACAATATTGCATAATCTGATGGTGGCCAAACCAAATGGAGCATTTCTCTTACGTGACCAAATTCATGTAAAAAAGATGGGTGGGGGTCAGATGAGCTATTGAGAGCTGGGGCTGGAAGACTGGTGTGTTGGTAGTGTTTCTTAAGAAACTTAGCATGCACTTAATTAATAAGATGGACCTTAGTAAGATCCTTCAGAGTGTAAGCATCTCTAGATGCCTACTGTATGATCAAAAAAGGTCTTTTCAAATATGTGCTAATTTGCTTGTCCTTCCAAAGCCATGGTTGTCATAATACCAGACCAATCTCCCTACACTAAAAGTAGATATTGTCCAGTAGTCTTTGTTATCATGTGATCTAGACTTGATTTTCCAAGCCAATGAGCCAAATTAAGCAGAACTTTGTAGCTAAATTAAGGTTTGTACAAGCCTATCAAGATATCCACTAGTACTTTTACTATCTTCTGTAATACATGAACATAAAAGTGGTGGCATCATGGGTTGCTTCCTAAGGAGTAAGGTAATCAGGGGATGCCCCTTGGCAAGATGATATGCAATGTTGTACACAAATATGAAGGAAGGCAAGGAAAGGTTCCAATTGGATGCTTTTATCATAACTAACTTACTTACAATCTACAAGAGTACCGTTCACTAATTCAACAGTACCATTGGTCTCAGGGTGATATAGCGTAGATAGTACCTCTCTTATACCCATTATATCATCAAGTAAAGAGATCATTTGGGACGTGAACTTAGCCTCATTATCTTTCAACAGAAACTGGGGGTATCCGTCCTGATTAATAAGTTTCAGAGTATATTTAGCCATATATGTGTCCCTAAATCCCTGACTTCTTTGGCTTCCACCCATTTGGTAAGGTGATCAATGGCCACGAAAATATATTTAAATTTACCAGAAGTATTTGCCAAGGTTCTCAATTTTCATATAGACAGTGTGACAGGCAAAATTGGGTTTAACCAAATCAAAGAAGTGGATTTCTGGTAAGGGACTATAGCTTGGCATCCTTGGCAGCAGCTGAGAGTCTCATGGATATTGTAAGACATAGAATCCCAAAAATAATGGGATTATAGTTGTTCAAGCGATTTCTTATATTGATTGTGCCCAGTCACCTTATGAGCGGCAATAATAAAAAATTCCAAATGGTAGGCCCTAGGGAACATGAATTGTTTTGCATTAATGACCTTATAAGTTTTCATCCTTCACAGAAATTATTTTCTCATTTTTTACAACTTGCGTTGAATCTTGATAGGCTCATTACCATATTTTCTGATTGACCATTTTGTTAAAATAACTCATTGTTGCAATCAGCCTTTAAGGCTACAGTAGGTAGATGAGAGTTCATTCATATTTTGATGCTTGATGCCAGGTCAGTGTCAAATTGCAAAGTCATATGCTTATAATTTCAAGACCTAGTGGGCCAACCGTTCTTTAAGCTCTTTTAGATTTTGTAAACAGTGCAAAGTGGCATGGCCATTCACCATGGTAAAATGTGCTCCATGGATTAAACCTTAAATTGCCTACAAGTGTAAATGACAGCTAGACATTCCTTTTCAGAATTTTATCTTTCTGTTAATGTATATCCAAAGTCTAACTACAGTAAGTGATGGGGTGTTCTACCCCTCATTATTGAGCTAAGATAACACTTCCTCTGCGGCGGTGAGGGATGTATTTCTCTAAACAATGTAAAGTTAATCAAAGTTTAAGCACAAAAGTATTGGCACTTGAGTTAGGCAAAGCTTAGGCTGAACAAAGGCCTGCTGAAAATTTCCCACCCATTTAGATGGAATCCCAGTCTTTAGAAGAAGAAACAATGGCTTGCCTATTTTACTATAGTTTTTCATGAACTGGCAATAGTAGTGATAAAACCCAAGAATATATGAATATCACTAATACTACTTGGTCATGGCATTTTACAATAGCCTCAACCTTAGCAGGCTGGGGCCATAAGTCTTGTTTGTCGATGACAAACCCCAAATATTAAAGTTGTTATGGAAAAACTTTCACAAAAAAGGTTTGATTTCTTATTGGCCTTGGACAGCCAGCGGAAAACTTCCTCTAGATGCTGAAAATGCTCCATAAACGTTCTAGAAAAACTTTTATGTCATCTAAATACACTAACACAGGAGATTTTTAGATCTCCTAATATGATATCCATATAATTTTAGAATGTCACCAGGGCGTTACACAGCCCTAGTGTCATGTAACGTGCTGATAATAATAAATCTGACTAGAAATATGGGTGGGCGAACACCCAGAACCCCAGCCAGAATACCTCAGATACATCTATCCATATTTATGGATGGAAAAGGTAGAAGGCAGCCACTAAGGACTAGCCAGGGATTACTAAAATTGAAACCATTTCTGGTAAAGGTCTAGAGAAACTCTTAAACTCACAGTAAATTTGGTTTTTTAGTTTTTTTTATTTTAACCAAAACTGGCAGAAAGGAAAAAAATAGATTGAAATCAAAACCTGTTGGGGACCGCTGACCTGTATCCTTGCTAAATGGGAAACTGAAGCTAAGCACACTACTGTCAAGAATATTTTGTGATATGATCCCAGAAGATCAACATCATAAACGATTTCCAATACTAACTCAGATCCAACCTGCCTGGTCATATTAGCATCAAATTTGCTATCATGAATATTCATTCTGACGCTTTACACTTAAAGTGATTATGATGCCTCTGGTGGACAGCAGGTTATGCCCATGGCCAGGCCACATATGGCCAGCTCCATTGGGTAAGGATAGGGTTGACCACACTTGTGTCTGCCAGGGATGGGCTTGTTTTGTAAGTTTGCTGGGGAAAACTAGCAGATGGGTATGTTTAATCCCAAAACTAACTTGGTAAATTTATTTTTGTCTAATCTGAGTCAACCTTCCCATCAGAGCTCAACCTGGTGTTAGGACCCTCTTGAGGACAATCACCACCAACCTTCCGCTGGTGATGGCTTCTGGCCACCGCCACTTCCTGACACAACCTCTTAATTTTTCCCACTAACTCTTGGGTGGTGAGTGGGGGAGGAGGTAGCACTTTTTGAGAGGGTATGTCATTTCTCATCTCTCATTCACAACGTGGATCAAGTTGCCCAGGGTGATGAGAGGAATGGCCTCCATATTGCGCCCTTTCTTGGTTCATAATGGAAATCCTCCCAATTAAGCCACAAGTTTAGCTCCTCAAGGCTTACATTAACCTTCCCTTGTTGAACTGTAGGAGCACCCGCACCAGGAACCTGGCCAGAGCGACATTCTTGTGCGCTTTTGGTAATTTTATTGCCAAGATGGTGGCAACCTTCTGAGGGGTCCAGTGATCATCTGGATGAGCGATGTGGAAGGCCTCCACCAACTCATTGCAATTAGTACAATTGGTGAATTTCACACAGCTATTTTTATCTGATGAAAACCCTTCCATGCCACCAATTTTGCACCAAACGTCATGATTTCTATAATTCCAAAATGGCATCCAACTTCACTTATGCAGAGCCCTCAATCACCAATGGCTCTGGTTTAGTGGGTGCTGTCCCTTTTAAATGGGGACAACTGGAAATCATGGAATACTGAGAGTTTTCAGTGTGCAAGAAGGGCCATCTGGAAGGCCTCATTACCTAGATCCTCATCATCCACGTGAAGACTGGAATGCTTGATTGCAAACTTCTTGGTGGTGACCTTCAAGTGCAGGTGTCACATATTGAGCATTGCTTGTGACTCCACCTTAATTTTCTAGTTGAGAATGTTTTGCAATTTTCAAACTGCTTGTAATAACCTATTGTCATCATCAGGTGCTTCCAACCAGAGATAGGTAATCCATATCCACTGAAGCTGCTCCTCTGTGTAAGATACATTAAGACAGGTACAAGGGCCAATGAGGATGAGAGTTATACCCCAAGGTAGCTTTGTAGGGTGAGAACCCTGTTGACAAATGAGTAAAGTTGTTGCACACAAGCTGCGCCATTGAAGGATTGGTGTCCCAGGTATCCTGCGCAGTGGAGACATAGCGGTGGAGGTACTTTTCAAGGATCTGGTTGACCAATTCTGTCTTCCCATTCAACTGGGGATGGTATGCCGTGTACCATCAGGGATGGACCTTCAAGATAGCCAACATATTGGTCCAAAACCAAGCCATAAACTGTTGTCCTTAATTGGTTACTACCTTCTGGGGTATTCCAAACATTGAGAAATTATGGCGGACAAAAAGATGGATCATCTTTTCAAAGGTAATAGCGAACTTACAAGGTATAAAAAGAGAGAATTTCATAAAGCAGTCCTTAACCCTATAATTGCATCAAACTAATCAGAACAGGGAAGATCAACAATGAAGTTGACAAATACTGAGGTCCATGGACCCTGAGCCTGCTGCAGAGGATGCTGAAGACCATTCTAACCCAATTGATTTGACTTAGTGCATGCACATATTATGCAATTATTAATCCACCACAGCACCTCCTTAGAAATGGCCAGCCAGTTGAGCTTTGCTTGATCAGGTCAAGGCATTTCTTGTGGCTGGGGTGCCCCACCAACAGGAGATCATGGTTAGAGGAGACTATCTCCTCCTAAAATTGAGGAGACATCCACCCCCAGCCCTGGGACAAAATCTGGCCCTCTGCCACTGAGTAATGAGTACGCTTGTAGCTTAGCGCACCCAACTGGTCAAGCAGCTCCAAATTCTCCATGCAATTGATCTGACCCACCAAAACCTGAGGTATCAATGGCACATCCAGTGCCCAGTCAGCCTTATAAATTGTGAGAGGAGTAATGGGATAGAATTGGGTGGAAGAGATCACCGTTGTCAACTCCTGCAACTCCTCCATTAGACTTAGGGAAGGGTTGCGGCTCAGAAAATTGGGGAAAATAATTAATGCCTCTTTCACAAACACATGAAAAAAAACTGCGCAAGACACAGAACTTCCAAGCCGCTGGTGCACCAACTTCTGAGGTTTTTTGAAGTACATCAGAGCTTGGTGATCAATCTGCACAATCACCTCATGGGGCGCTTCCTGCAGAAGGTACCAATAATGATTAAGTGACCATGCTACAGTTGCCAACCCTTTATCATGAATGGCTATTACTGCTTGGATGAAGTGAACTTTCACAAAAAATGTGTGACCAAATATTCTACCCTGTCTGCGGTTGAAGCAGCACTGCCCCAAAGTGGCTGATGAGGCATCACATGCTACAGTAAAAAGCTTGGTGGGATCCACATATCATATAATAGGTAGTGTACAAATTTATTTCCTTGATGGAGTCAAACGCCCAGTTGGCAAACCTCCGTCCTTTGGAACAGAACATTCTTCCCTGTCAAGGGATGAAGCGGGGCAGCCAACTGTGAGAGGGTAGGTTAAAATTATTTTAATAATATGATTGTACCCAAGAAACTCTGCAACTGCTTCTGGGTGGCAAGGGGTGGGCCACATCAAGATCACCTTAAGCTTGCTGGGTGTAATCGCTTAGCATCCTTTAAGACCAAGTTACCTAGAAAGGTAAACTCCTCCTTGAAGAACTCACATTTGAAGAGTTTTACATAGAGGGCAGACTTGTGCAACATAGACAGCAATGCCTCCAGGTCCTTCCCATGCTTCTCAGGAGTGGGGGAATGCAAAAGGATAGTGTTAATATATGCCACCACACATGTGAACAGAAGGTCGCTGGGCATGACATTGATCATCCTCTGGAATGTGGCCAAAGCATTTTTCAAGCCTTAAAGCATCACGCGGAACTGATAGATCCCTCTCCTGGTATGAACCGCCTTGAGCCACTAATGGCCTTTCGCCACACAAATCTGGTTGAATTCATTCACATGATCAAGTTTTAAAAACGCCCAAAAATTCAATTGTTTGTCTAATCATCTGGTTAAGGGGAAAGGGATAGGGATCATTAACAGTAACAGTATTTAAATACCAATGATCTATGCAGAGGTGCAATAATATGCTCTAGTCTTTTAATTAAAATCTTCAGATGAAGCGATCAATAAAGTGGCCTTAAACATTCATCAATTAATGGGCATTTCATTTAAATACCCCTCCAAGACCTTGTCTTCTTGCTCTGTAAAAGGTTTATGGTAAAGTTGATGTTTATTACATTTACTTTCAGGCAGAAATCCATATCATACTCTTTTTGGGAGGGAATACTGTTGGCCTTTTTCATATCAAAAATATCCTGTTACTGGGCCAAGCCAGAAGGAAAATCCGCCGGTAGCGCTGTGGAGAAAGGAATTAAAAACTGACCCAACCGCTCCATCAGGGGAGAAGGTATCAATAAGTGGAAGTTCACCACATGCATGAAGGTTCACAAATAACAAAACGTTGGGTTTCAGGTCAATACTAAATTGTTGCTTCTGCCACCAACCAACCCCAAGCCTAACAGGGAACAAGTCCAGAACAGCAGTGAACCAACCACAGAAAACATATTCATGCACTGAGAATGGTAGAAGGCTTCTCGCCGCATAATACATCATTGAGGATGATGACTCACTCAAAACTGAGGACCTGACATTAAGATCCAGATCCAAATCCTGGGCGACCTGCAAGCTCCTAAAGTTCCTAGCTGCTCCCATGTCTAGGAGAGCCTCCACGGATACCATATGAAATCTTAACTGGATCTTAAAGATAACAGAGAATATTCCTGATCTTATTAAAAATCCCTTTGCAAGACATAACTATAGGAAGAAGTATTCTCCAGACTATCCCCCAGCTCATCCTCAAGAGAGGAAACCGTGATACTGACCACAAGAGCTACCTTCTTCTCTGGTGCTTATCCAGAAGTCAACAATGGCACCAAAAGATTCACATACATTGACTTCCCAGGGTTTTAGATTGACCACTTAAATACTCCCACTTAAGCACATAACAGTGGGTCATGGAGGCAGGAAAGTGACCACAGGGATGAACAACACCCTTAAGCTTGCAATCTGTCTAAGCTGGCTGGGGCGTAAAGAGCAATAGGGACCCAACTTTTCCACCTGTAAGATGGGAGGAAACCTCATTGCCCTCTGGGTAAGGAGGTACTTCATTACTATGGTGCAAAAATTATGATTAAAATTTTGGGTTTCTAGATTGTGACACAAAACCAACGCAACACCCGCTTACAGAGAAGGGTGAAGAAGGCCAAAAGTGGTTCACTCCATTATGTCATGGAACGTGCTGATAAAAAAGACCAGCCTGGAACTCTGGGTAAATGAACACCCAGAACCCCAGCCATAATATATCAGGTACAAACATCCATAAAGACAGATCAAAAGGCAGAATACAGCCACAGGGACTACTCAAGGATTTCCAAAATTTAAATAGTTGCCACTAAATGTCTAGTGGAACTCTTAAATTCACAAATGATTTTTTAAGGTTTTTTAGTTTTAACCAAAATGTTGGAAAAGGAAAAAATGGAGCAACAGCGGTTCTTGTTGGGGACTGTTTTCCTATATGATTGCTAAATGGGGAATTGGAGTTAAGCGCACAACTGTCAAATTTAAATTGTAACCAGGCCCAGCGGATTGACATTCTAAACAATTTCCAAAAATGACTTGGATCTAACCTGCCTAGTTAGATTTGCATTTAATTTGTTAGTGAGAATATTCATTACGTCATGATTGTGCTTGGTGTGATGACAATGATGCCTCCAGCAGACAGCAGGTTGCACCCATGGCCAGGCCAAATATGGCCAGCTTCATTGGGTAGGGAAAGGGCTGACCACGCTTACCTGTTGGGATGGTCTTGTTTTTAAGAATTCTGGGGAAAACTAGCAGATGGGGATCTTCAAGCCCAGAACTAACTTAACAAATTTATTTTTTTAGATTTGACTTGACTTTCCCAGCGGAACATAAACTGGTGGTGGAACCCTATTGCGGAAAATCGCCACAACCTTCCACAGGCAATAGCTTCTGGCTACCGCCACTACCTGACAACCCTTCTGAGTTTTATCCGCTAACTATTGGTATGAATGGGGGAGGAGGTGACACGATTTTGAGAGATACTCCATTACACATTTTTCATCCACCACATAAGTCAAATCACCCAGGGTGATGAGAATAATGGCTTCTGGCTTGCTCTCCTTCTTGATTCTAAATGGTAAGTTTCTAGGAGAGGATACCTCTGTAGTAGAGTATGGACTCACTACCACTGCCTCCCTGAGTTCAATCCTGATAGATGAACTTTGGGTGAGGGACAATTATGACTGTGTTGTAGTTGCGCACCAATGCCCCAAACTAAGATAGTGAATAGCAAAGGCGGTCCATGGAGTTCCTGGCCTATCATATGCCATGCATGGAGGTTTTCTGGGCTTTATCCTCCTTTCCCATTTCTTTGATCCCTTAATCAGTGCGTTTCATCCCCAAGTTGGCCCACCTCAAATAAAATTTAAATAGTAAAATTCTCCTGATTAAGCCACAAGGGTAGTTTCATAAAACTTGGATCTTGTGGCATCCTATTGGATGGTATAGACCCTGAGCAGTGATCATAGCACACCTTTCTTGTAACTCTTTTGGCAGCTAAACCTTCTAATGTCTAGAGACTAAATCCATAGTGGAAAAGTATTAGGCGCTGCCTAAACAACCTAGTGCATCATCAATATGGAGTAAAGGGTAGGAGTCTTCCTTTAAAATATTATAATCTTATATAAACTATTATCATGGGATTCAATCCATCCTTCTTTTTAATAGCCAAAACTGGGGCAGCCCAAGGACTCTTAGAGGGTTTAACATCCCTTGCTGCACAAGTTGATCATATATTGGTTAACAACTTCATATGCCACCTTTGAATGCTGAATAGGATAGAGATGAATTGGCAGATGATTACCAGTATTAATCTGATGTAACACTTCATGTGCACACTTTAAATCATAGTCATTATATGCAAAAATAACACTATACTTTTTAAACAGGGCCAGTGCTTGGTCCTTTTCATTTTCCATCAACCTTGAAAGATGTTATCAAGGTATCAGCAAATATACTTATTGATACTTGTTATTTAAGCCCAAGTTCATCCAAATTTTCAACCTTATGTATATATGATACTTCTTCAATGGGTAATATATGAACAAAAGCATTCATATGGTGTTACTTACCTTCCACAGAAAAGAATACAGGTTAGTTAAAAGCACTTGAATTTTACCATGATCTGGTAGATTAAATGTGTTTCATTGACAGATTATAAATTAAATCAATCTTACAGGGCGATTATTTTACCATATAATCATTGGGGAAGTGTTAAGTATTTTCAGTTTCTATTATAGCTTGATGACCCACCAGAATGGTTAGAGTATGATTAACATGTATGGGAGTACCCTTGAATTCTATATTCTGATTTGGTAACTGCTGGGTACAGCCACGTGGAGGCTGGTAGCCAATTGGCACTATACCATACTTGTACATGAAGTTAAAAACTCCAGCTTTGGGGCTGTAGGGCCACATCCTTTCAGTTATACAGTAGTGGAAGAGTTTATCTTATTAACTCCAGTGCATTCTATAAAATTGTCTTTAACTCCATATATACTATTATATGAGGTCCCAACTAGAAAATCATAGTTTTATCTAGAAGAAACTATAACTAGAGCAGAAATCATCAAGGAGATGAAACATAGCGGTAATGTGCTATATGCTCCTTTTGAAGTGATCTTGAGGGTTGGTAGTACATAAATTTTGTGATGATCTATGTCTGGAGAAAGCCTCAGGTTTTTTTAAATCTAGTAGACACAATATTAGTTGGTGTCCCTCTATCTACAATAGCTCAGACTTTGAGCTTATTCACAGTTTTACCATATAAAACACTAAGAAAGATAAGTATCAGTAGGATTCATTGCAAGGACATCACTTTGTCCACTTGATGAAATAATGCTGAGGTTCTTTACATAACTGAGTGCTATATCTTTCAAGGACTCAATAAGTACAGACACTTGAACTCCAGTCAACTTGGGTGTCTCATAAGAAGGATTGGGAAGCTCAAGTGGTTCAAATTGTTGAACATATAGATTCAATACTACTACTTCTGCCAACTCAGCATTGCTTTTTTCTTGTGAGTGGGTAGCCACCACTATGCTATTATCTGTTAAAACCTTAACTGGAAAAAATGGCCTGGCATAGTCAACCTTTTGTTTCATGGAAGGGGGTTTTGGCATTTTATTCTTACCAATGATTTTGTTAGAGAAAGTGGATGTAGAAAGTTCCAAATCCAATACCCCTTTTTTCCAAATTACCATCATCCACAGGGTTTACAGAATGAACCCAGGGTTTAGAACTTAAATTAGGGTAACGGTTAGCATAATGGCTAACTTTTTTGAAAAAACTTACAAGTAATCTGACTAACATTAGGCCTATCCAAATGATGGCAATACATCAGAAGTAAATCCTTATTTGAGGAGAGGCCCTGAGGCTGCACTTCATAAGGCTCCTAATAACTTTTGTTAGGCGCCTCAAAGTGACAGTGCAACGCTGAAAATAATTCACTATATGGGTGATATCATTTTCATCATTAAAAACAGGAAACATAACCCAATACAAATCTTTGTAAGACTTACGGGCATGTAGAAGATCTGTACATCAAAATAATTAATAGCATCAGTACCAGATAGTGTCTGTGCTTCCAGATAAACTTGCTCCATGAATATTTTAATGTTTCATATTTTTCAATGAAAATATGAAGAAACTCAGTTTTATGGGTGGTTAGCCATTCCACTTCACCAAATTTCTTGATAAAAAGATCCTTGGAATTGCAGTAAGTCATGCCAATCTTCTGTAGTTTAGGCATAATTAACTCTTGGCTTTTAGAATCCAATTAGTTCATTACTGTTTTCAACTTGGTGTTCTTGGATGCTCCAGCTATACTAATTTAAGAGAGACTAATAAAATTGTGCAAATTCATCTTATCAAACTTTGGTAAGTTGATATGGTTGACATGAGTTGAGGTTTGTGGCTACAGGGCCTGCGTCACTCCTAAATGACTTTCTGAGTGATGAAGATGAGATGTAGGAGTAAACCAACCTTGTACCGCTGGACAAGCCTGGATCAAAGAGCATAAGGGAATGTGTGTATGATACCAGTGGTGTTGCATGCAGGTTGGACCAGAGTTTTACAAACAATCAATTCAGAATGCTTAGGGTGAAAAGTTGCCAGCATATCTGGAGTAGCAGAGGCTCCAACGTTCAGAGAGGAGATAAAAACCATAGGCAATTCATGTGTAACCAACATCTCATCACCTTTGTATTTCCTTCAACTGAAAGAGGTTCATGTTCATTGCTGATAAAATAAGCAGGTTGTGCGCCAGATTGATTAATAAATTAGTCTCACATGAAAGTGAAACATCAACATTCTTTCTCCAAAAGGATTTACATAATATCAACTTTTTGGGTAGCAGCCAGAAATTCCACTTTTATGTTGATGTTCTCATTCACTAGATTCCTTACCTTATGACCCTGAGTTTTCACTTCAAGTTGCAATGTCTCCATAACCTGGTACAAATCAGTATCAGAGTGAAAAGCTCTGTTCATATCTACATATATACCATTGAGAAGGTGTTGAAGCATTTCAGTAATTTTTAATAATTCTTTTACTTGACAGTCATTAAGTATACTATCAGAGAATTTTTCAACGTGACCATTTAAAGCAGCATGCACTTGATGAACCTCATCTGAATTATTCTATTGGGCTACTGAGATGACCACTTCATCATCAGGGATTTGCACTTTTCCCAGAAAGAAAGCCTTCAATGGAGTCAACAAAATCTAAACTTAATTAAAATAGACTACTGGGAACTAAGGAGTGAGCCTCTTTAGTGAGCACCACAATATTAAAATTAGTGCTTAGGTGTCTTATTTCAAGTGCACATGTTAATATGCTTAAAATTATAAGGTACTTTAGAGGATAGCACACTTAGAAAACTAGAAAAAAAACACTTTTTGGCAAGAGAAATACTTTATTAGCATTAATTTAAAGCTCAATATAGTATCTACTACTGCTAAAGGCTCAATAGCTTACTCAGATATTCCTTTTTTGCTAGGTTTTCTCCAATCATATAGGAAAATTTATTCTTATTATTAAATTCCTTCTGAGATATATCCCTTCCACTAGCATTCCTATTAGTTCATTTTATATATACTAAGCAGCACTTCAAGTGATAGGCTGGCAAAATAATATACTAAATTAAGCCAATGAAACAAATCACTAGGGCTCAGGGTATTTCCTTTGTAGTCATGGCAACTGATAGCAATCAATGTTCTGGTGGATAGCTATAATAAAAAGATGATTCCTCATACCAAACATTTATGCTGGCATGTAGAACAAGATAGAATTTATGACTCCCAAAATAATTGTAGCAGATATATACTCTTAGACCAAGAACCAAGGTGATCAGTAGATTTAGATAGCAGAAATTGCATTGGTGGGGTTATGGGATTTGATCCATTGTATATTTATAATTAAAGCATTGAGGCAAAATCATCAAAAGAAATTTAATACAACTTTGGCAACTCCCTAAGAAGTTGGGGCTGTGCACTAAAATATTCCAGAAGCAAAAAAATCCTATTTCTAATTGTTAGTTAAAATATAATCATTAAATCATTATTGCATAAACTGATGGTTGGTTAAACTAATTGCAACGGATATTATCCAATCCCAATACTGAGTTAAAGCCAGTTAAGAGGATCATTAAAATTCCTACATTATACAACTAAGATTTTATATATTTTAACTGCACCAGGGTAACATCTCATGATTTGAATTAGAACTAAATGGTATAATTGTATTCATGAGAAATCTGAATCTGCCACAGTTATTCAATAATCACTATCAAAATAATAGGTTTCTACCATTTAGTACTAAAAAAAATAATAGGTTTCTAAAAAAGTATCATTGAAGTGACTAGCATAACTGGTTTTAGCAAAAGGGAAACAGTATATTACAGTAATTTTAACTATGTTATACAACTTTCTATTAATTTATAGACTTTAGTTTCCAGATAATTTGTACTTTGGAATGATTATCAATAAGTTAAAAGAGCAAACTTTATATACAACTGATGTATGCTTGAGAGTTGCTTAATTTTCTTATGAACAACTGGATATGACATATTCTTAGATAGCAGAAGCAGTGAAATCTTTAACTACTCTATTAGTAGCAGAACAAAAGATAAAGCTCTTATTGAAACTACAATGTTATAATATATATAAACTGAGTGTACTGATTATGATAAATTTACAGTAATAATAATACTAATAAAAAGTTTAAAATTGACTTGTGCTAAGCTTTTTACTAGCTGATATCAATAAACTCATATATATCTAGTACTAAAAAAATAAACTTATATATAAACTATTTGTGATATTCTATACGATTAGGGCATTTTATCTGATTGTGGTACTGCATATCTGATATCTTTTAAATTTCAAATTTTACTTTTAAATATTGAGGAAACATGAATAAAGGATCAATTGCTTCCCACTCTTTAATTTCCTACACTATAGAATATCATTAATTTAAACCACTGATAGTTTTTATACCAACTTGATAGTGACCACATAAATCATATATATATGCGTGCAAAGCTGCAAATGCCTGCTAGTACTTGATATAGCAGCTAAAAGTTTTTAACCAACCTCTATATGATTTTGTCAAATAAAAACTTCTAAATCTATGAGTATATGTTAATCTATAGATGAAAGTTAAAGCCGTAAATGGGGTCAATTTTTAGTACCCTTGCATCACAAATAGTTTTAATCATTATAATAAAATGTAACAAACTGGCATAATTTATAAGTGCTATTGAACCATGCTCAAAGCAAATTCATGTCTAGAATATCCTTAACCCTCCAGCCACGGGGAACACTCATAGCGCATTTCGCTTATTCTAATGATTCTGACAGGGCATGCTATTATTGCTTAGCTTACAATTTTTATGATATTTAAGCATCGGGAGTAACTATTTCTATGTTGGATCTATTTTATTTTATTTAATAACATTGTAAGTAAGTATAATATATAATTTTATTTTAAATAACTTTATCTATTTTGTTTTATTTTACAGCATTGAAATTTTTTCATTTATAATATTTCTCTTTTGGTAATTAGATTTACTTATCTGTGTTCATCTATCTAATAAAAAATTTCACTGACGTACTGACTGACTGACATCTGAAACCTTCGAGTGTGATAGGGTCAATGTATTTGGGTGAATGGGTGAGAATTGGCGAATCTTATCGAATCTGAAATTATCGAGCCTGATGGGTTTAATATATTTGGGCGAGTGGGTGAGAATTGGCAAATAAGATCGAATCTGAAACTATCAAGTATGATAGTTTCAATTTATTTGGGTGAGTGGGTGAGAATTGGCAAATATTATCTAATAATTCACCAAATTGCTCACCTGAAACTCAATAAAAATCAGTATTAGAGTTTAAGTAGATTAAATTGTTAGGATATTCAGCTCACCAGCCATGAGGACAACAGCGAAGCTGTTAGTCCGAGTGGCTCAAGAGTAGTGCTGGCACAGCCTATAGGCTACAATGTAAGCTTATCATCTGCTAAACTAGATACCGTAGCGAAGCATAGGTATCTGGATGTTAGGTTTATATATATTTAAAGACCTGCCTAATTTGGTTCACCTAATTAATAAAATACTTTTGGCAAGTTAAGTAGAAGTTGATTTAGTAGTTTGGAAGATATGTCACATACTCAATGATTTTAAATATAGAGATGTTTCAGGTAGTAGTTTGGTGTTATTTGATTGATTCGATAGGTTTATTTTGTTTGGCCGAGTGGTTAATGGCTTTTGATTGAATCGATAGGACATAGTTTAATTTGAGGGGTGATTAGTTGTTGGTTGTTTTGATAAGTTCAGTTAGGTTTACCTGAGTGGTTGGTGGATTTTGGTTGATTCGATTGAGCAATTAGATTTGGCTGAGTGGTTTTGTTTATCTATAATATAAAATCTAAATTAATAAGTTGAAAATCTGAAATTTTATAGACCGTAGCGAAGCACGAATAAATCGGCTAGTAATATATAATTTTTATTCACTTGAATAACAGCAATTGGTTCGTTTAGATTACCATTGGCTGGTGAATCGTTACCCTAAATTTGCAATATGTCGAAATGTGCATTATCTGCTGGAAATGGAATTGATGGTGACCCTTTATTGCAAACCTCTATTTGTGATTACAGTGATTGTGAAGCGAGCGACAGTTTTGAAAATTTAGGAAGTGGAGACAATAGTTCTGATGAAAATTTTACTGAGAGCAATGAAGACTCAGATTTAGATAACAATGCTACTTTTGCAAGTTGTCGGGTATGGAGAGAAATTGGTCTAAATAATATTCCTCCTGCTCCACCTGATTTCCCTTTTACTGTAACCCCGGATGTAAATATAAATATCGATACCAATGCTACTTCACTAAAGTATTTTGAAATTTTTATTGATATTTTGATTCGTATTTTGGTATTTAAAACCAATAAATATGCTAATCAGGAAGTAGCCAATCTATTTAAAAATTCTTATTCTAAATCAAAGAAATGGACAGATGTGAATGAAGAAGCAATGAGAATATTTATTGCATTTTATTATTACAAAGTGTAATTCGTTTACCTGAGCAAGAATGGTATTGGTCGTTGCGCACCAATGCCCCGAACCGAGATAGCGAATAGTAAGGCGGTCCATGGAGTTCCTGGCCTATCATACGCCGCGCATGGAGGTTTTCCAAGTTTTATCCTCCTTTGCCATTAATTCGAATCCCCTTCATCCTTCATCGGTGCGGTATCGTCCCCAGGTTGGCCCACCTCAAATAAAATTAAGAATGGTATTGGTCAAAACGCAAATCAATCAGTGCTCCAATTTTTTCGAAGGTTATGCCACGAGACAGAATTAGAATGATTATGAAATTCTGACACCTTTCCGATAATTCTGCATTCCAAGATACACATCCGTGTCCAAAATTACGAAAATTATATGAAGTAATTGAATATTTGCGCAACAAAATTAGCTCATTAGTTCCAGAAAAAAATGTTACTGTGGATAAGTTTATTATTATTTAAAGGAAGAATGAGCTGGAAACAATACATTCCGCCGAAAAGATCCCGCTTCGGCATAAAATCATTTGTTTTATGTGAGTCGCAATCAGGCTATATATGGAATTTTTTATTTTATATTGGAAAAAGTACACCGTTCATGGATAAATATGACGAGTATCATATGTCTAATAAAATTGTGTTACATCTAATTGATCCTTTGCTAGATAAAGGTTGTTGTGTAACAACTGACAATTTTTATGCCTCCCCCAACTTGCCAGTTATTTGTTGCAACGCAGAACAGATATGTATGGAACTCTTAGAGCAAATAGAAAGGATCTACCATCAACATTTGTAGCTATAAAACTTAAGAAAGGAGAAATTAGAGCATTTCAATGGGCAAAGGCATAATGCTAAAATGGCAAGATAAAAAACCAATTGTGCATTGAGCACAATTCACAGCCCATCATTTAGAATCAAATCAAAGAGAGGTGACGAAATTATAAAACCTCAATTGATACGTGAATACAATCATACAATGGAAGGAGTTGACAGGGCTGATCAAGAACTCTCTTATTACGAGACCACTCGAAAGCAGCAAAAAATATTATAAAAAAATGTTACGCCATCTCATTGATCAGTCTCTGTACAATGCGTTTATTTTATACCAAAAAAATAAAAAAAAACTTTTTGGAATTTAGGATGGAGGTAATTGAAGAGATTTTCGAAAACTGTTTACAAACAACACCCCGAAATGTACAAGGAGATAAAAATCAAACAAGATTGATAGAAAGGCACATCATATCACACATTCCTCCAAATCCAATCAAAAAGGAACCGCGGAGATATGTCGTATGCTGTTCTAAACAAAGTACAGATGGTAAAAAAATAAGAAGAGAAACAAGAACCTGGTGCAAAGGTTGCAATATGTTGGTTTGTGCATGGAGCCTTGCTTCAAGCTATATCATACTAAAAAATTATTAGAAATTTTTTTGTTGAACGCGATAATAGCGTTTCCCTTCTAATGTATGATAAGTTTAAATTAAATTTCATGTTTGCAATTAATTTTAAGTTTTTTTACACTTCATTAATACAATCCTTATAACTATTTTAAATTATAAATAAAAATCACCTGCAATTTTATACAAAAAAATTGAACAATCGCCCATGGCTGGAGGGTTAAAGTGACTAACCCTTTAAAAACCAGGTAGGTTTAAATAATATCCTTTTGATGTTATTGAATGATCAGAAACAAAAAGCGAATAATACTAACAATCTGTTTTTAAATTTAAATGGCAAAGGCTGCGTTTTAATATCTTTGAAAACAGACTAAAAAACAAAATTTTGAAACTGTCACCTATAATTCTTATAAGGTGGATAGCAACAATAATCCGTTTTAAACCAACTGCCTAAATCTTTGCTACAAAATACTGTGACTTGAATTTTTTTACTTTGGCCTTAATTAAGGAGTCTATGTAATTTATTTGGGCACTCAACCTTAGCAAATGGGCGCACAACTAGTTTACGAATAATTATATACAATAATGACCTTAACTATAAGTTATTTCAATCCTTAACAACATTTAAATTATACTAAAAGAAAGGAACACCCAAAGCCAACTATTGCATTATAAAGACGAAAAAATGAACCATATAAAGGAAGCTGAGTGAAAAAAACTCAGACATTACTTTATAAAAAGTCTCACCCAGCTTAGTAATCGGAGTACAAATGCTTACCCTGCTAACAAAACAAATAAAGCTTTTTTAAAATGATATGCCTAATTATACTGCAAAGCAACTTTAGTTAAATCATGAAAAATGGGTCAGAACATGAAGTATAAATACCAAAGAGTTATGTGATACTTTTTTTCTTGATTAATCATTTTTTAAACAACAGCAAGAAAATAATGGATACTATGCAATTAGATGATCGAAAATAGAGAATGCTCATTATTCTGTTTCATAAATAGTATGGCCTTAACAAACTTATAAAAGAGTGATGTAATTTAAGTATAAACATGAGAGTGAAATGAATGTTATGAGGTTTGTTGTTACTCTTCATCTGAATCTATGTAAACATTCTTACGTTGCGGTTTAGCATGTTTCTCTCGTTCGGACTCCAAATCATCTAAATGTCTGTTTCTATGAGAATTCACGCGCTCTCTAGAACTAGATATAAAATCATCCTCTGAGTCATCGAGTTCAGTCGTTTTCTGATGCTCGTTTTCGGGAAGTTCAGATTCAATATCTTCCTCTCCAAAAAGCTCCTCGTTTTCAATTCTTGAATCCGGTTCAGCATCATCTTGGTCCGCAAGTCTTGTAGTTTTTGTATAAGTGGCGATCTCTTCGTCATCAAAACCACCAAAAAGATCATCGTCATCACCAAGTCTATCTTGCTCTTTGAAAGATTCAACTTCAACATGGGTTGAACGAGGGCCCGAAGTATTGGATTCAATCTGCTCTATCCAACCATCATAGACATCAATCGCTGCACTCAAACCTATAAAAAGGTCAATTAAAAAAGTAGAAAAAGTAAAACGATAAAGTCAAAATGAAAGGCTTACAGTTGATTGTTTGAGAGAAACTTGCATAACAACTTCTGCAGTAAATTGTACCGACGTTTGCTTTTTTGTCGCTAAACAAGACATGAGTAAAATGCGATATGAAACATAAAGCCGAGGCAAATAAAAAGAACCTAAAGAGCCAAGCAGAATTTAACCTACGCGCGATATTCAGTGGACTTTGACTCGTTACAGAAAGGACAATCAAATTGAACATCAAGTTTTTCTCTTTTTTTGACAACAATTTTGCGCGTGGACTTACGCTTTCCCATTTTGACTTTGGATAATAAGGCGAAGTTAGTGACATCCTTTGCTTTAAAGGTTCAACTGGATTTTCATAACGTATTCTACACTCGGATAGCTCGAAAATTGGTTATTGATCAGGCGGCTGCCATTTTAAATTTGAGCTAAATTGCTTCATTAAACCGCGTCCGAAGGTTCAACTCTGCAGCGCCCGATTTCTTAAATCCAAGACTTAACTGACCTAAATATAATATTCATAATATCAGGTATCTCGAATAAACAAAGATATTTATGTATCAGACCATAATAGGTGCTACTTCAATCTGCCAAACAACTGACTAAAGATACTATTTAATTTACCTCTCTCTATAAAACTCATAGTCTGCTTCTATTTATTTATTATTGTAGAAGACCTTAATTATTTTCCAATATTGATACAACTTTTTTAATAAATAAAGTATCCTTAGGATGAGTTTACTGCATATTTTATACTAGCTGTACCTGGCCACACATTGTTGTGGCTCAGTCTGGTTAAATGAAAAAGAAAGAAAAGAGAAAGCACATGTTTCTTTTATTTAATTTCACAATGCTTGTGGGTATACAATATTTTTATTCCATTATCTGTGCAGATATAGAGATAGCAGATTTACCCGGCGTTGCTCAAATTTATTTATAGCTCACACTGATATAGCCTAAAGGCTGTGCCAGTATTATGCTTGAGCCACTCAGACTAAGCTCCGCTGTTACCCTCGTGGCTGGTGAGCTGTTTATTCTAAATTTACTTACTAATCCATAATAATCTATTTAAAACTTTAACACTGATTTTTGTTTAGTTTCGGGTGAGCAATTTGGTGAATTATTTGATATATTCGCCAATCTCACCCACTCGCCCAAATAGATTGAACTTATCAAACTCGATTAGTTTCAGGTGAGCAATTTGGTGAATTATTAGCTAATATTTGGCAATTCTCATCCACTCGCCCAAATAGATTGAACCTATCAGACTCAATAGTTTCAGATGCTATAGTTTCACCAATTCTTATCCACTCACCCAAATAGATTGAACCTATCAAACTTGGAGGTTTCAGATTTCAGTCAGTGCATCAGTGAATGTGGTTTATTAACCCTAAAGAGATAACCTTGTTTCAAGTTACATGAAAACTAACCATTCATAAATATTATATATTTTAACCGTCAAAGCTTGTTTTTTCAGACATTTATAAATTTAAAGGAAAAAACTACATTATCAGTCAAAATAAGCTTTATTGAAGTACTTTAACAAACAATAATGTTTATTTTCAATCAGCAGAGGAACACTCAGAGCATATACATATATGATATTCTGTGCAGAATGGGTGTCTGCATATATCACAACAATTGGTTGTCATATATCTTTTTTAAATGGGCAGATTTGGCAGGTGGTTCTTTTTAAAGGTCCTTGAATAGGTCTATCAACAGGTTTCTCCTTGATAGTATCTTCAATAGCAGATTAGAGTGAATGCCACAAAGTAAGTATATTTAGATGCAATCTCAGCCAAAGAAATGTTAGTTGTCAGCTTAATTCAAACATAAATATTTTCTTATTCATGGGCCTTTGTCTTGATTTATGCAGGTTGTTTATATAAAAAAATGTAGAAATTTATGGATACAATATTGGGCATTCTATAAAATAGATACAAAGGCTACCTTCTTATTTTTCATAAAGTACTCACATTCCTACATATCTGATTAAATATATCAACCCCACCTTTTGTGCTGTTATAAAAGTCAATAATATCTAGTTTATCCATTATCTGAGATATAAGAGTACTTTTTGAATGTATATATTCAAGACTATAATATATATATTCTTTTTTTGAAATATATGATATTAAAGTCCTCTCCTTATCAAAGCAGAATTTAGTATCACCAGCTAGATAATTCTTTGTTGAAAGTATTTGTGAGGGTATTTCAGGTTTATTTTTCTTAAAGTGCCTACCATGATAAAGTTATAAGAAATTTGTAAAAGGTTATTAGCAAGTTTGACTGGTATAAACCAATTATCATAGTTATATTTTTTTTCTGCCATGCAGTGATGTAGTGAGTGTATTCACATAGTGCTCTGCTGATAACATATTATCACCCTCCTTGTTTTTTTACCTAGTTAAGGAGATGCATCAGTCATGTATTTTGTTTTAGCATCACAAATTATGCCAATTTTTACCCCATATTTGGCTGGTTTGTTAAGTATGTACTTGCTGAAAGGTCAGCAACCACAAAAGGCTAGCAGCTGCTCATTGATAGTGACATAAGAACCTGCTTTGTATGAGTTTTTGCAATTGTCATTAGTCAGTCCCATATACTTCTTATTGCAGCCAAGGGATCTGTTTCTTTTATAAATGCCCATGTGTTTTGTCATCAAAATGGAGGCAATTTATAAGAGATTAAACCTTTTTGCTGCTTATTGTAGCCTTGTAAGTTGTTTCACATAAACCTCCACCAAACAGTTCCTGTGTGCTTAGATAATTATTCTTTAATGCTGCTGAGAAATTGATATTCTGATAAGCGCTTTGATTTTTATAAAAGTTGTCAAAGAAGTCAGGCTTTTTCTTGGGTGTAACGCACTGGCTCCTTCCAATGAGCCACAAATGAGTTGGGCAACAGGATCCATGTTAAAGACCATAAGGCTGACAGGACTCCTGATACTACTCTTCTGGTGCGCGCACTACAAGATTGGACAAGCACCCCTTGGAAGACAGTTGCAAGTATACTCAACCCCAGCAACATGCCTTGACTCCAAGACAAGGTATAGAGGGAGGCAATAGCCCTCCCAAGCTTACTCTCAAAGTCCAATTCTTGTTGATTTAAGCCAAACATGGCTGCAGTTAGGCAATATCTTTAAAATAAACCTAAATTATAAATATATGAATTTTAGATTCTTTTATTTAATATTTAGCCAAGTTGATAGAAAACAGAACTGAGGAGCCTCCAGCTCCCAGTTCCTTCCCTATATACACATGCTAAAAGCTAAAATAAGATATAATATAAGCTTATGGTGCCTTTGGGACCATCTAGTACTAAAAAAAATAAGCTTATGGTGCCATTGCCAACTTGAATGATGTTTGGTGTAAACTTTACAGCAGGATCGCGGAATCTTTACTCAATGGTTCCATGCCAGTTCCAATCCTCAATGGTTCCGCACCAGTTCCATTTCAAATCCCAATTGAACCGCAAAACTCCCAAGCACCCGTTTCATTCCATTATTGATTTGAATCCAAATCAAATCTCAAAACTACCCGTTTTACTCATTTTCCATTTTTGTTCTGACTTGGACGCCCATCTTGCTTCTTGGCCTACTCCAAGCTCTGGCCCCTTAGGCGTCCTTGCCAGAACCAACGCCCCCTCCTCCTCCATATATACAGACACAGCCTGCCCTGTCTTACCAAAGATCAGGGCAATGTGATGCTGAGGATAGACCTCAACTGTCATATTGGGTATAAGTTTGCAATCTTTAAAGTATTTCACTACTAGTATGAATATCAATCTCATCAATGGTTGTGCCAGTTATAAATAATGAGAAAGCATCAAGGGGATTTGCAACATTTTAAGTGATATCTTTTGTTCCTTTAATTATATGTGTTTTCTTTCTCATTGGAATTCTTGACATTTTTTCACATACTGCTGACCAGCAATGTCCATTTTCCCTCTGATGGAAAAAGAACATCTTGAATGTTGTATTTGTGAAGAACCTACATCACCATTTCCTTGTGAACATCCTAGTTCCTGGTTTTGTGAAGAACCTACATCATCATCATCTTCTGTCTTCCTAAACCTCATACTAGGAACAGGTAGTGAGTCATCTGTATTGTTGTCATTATCTGATGGGACATATTTGCTACTTGAATCAAAACATTTCATATTCTACATTGTCATATACTTTATATTCACTCCAATCACTTGCTGTGTCATAAAAATCAGGTACATTTATTATCATCTCAAGCTCTTTGTTATTCAGAGGTTTATATTATAATTGTTGGCCATTTTTTGAATAAATGTCAACCTTGGTAATTATAAAATGAAATATTTTAATAATATCACCTGTGATATAAATGTTATGGAAAGGCTAACCTATCATAAAAATTATGAATAGGGTACTGGTATAGTGAAAAGTAGAGGTAAATATCACTATGCAACACTATGAACTGATTGCTCATAGCAAATGATGAAACTACTGTATGTGTCAACCTTTTAGCATGTGCATACTAAAAATGCATCATCAATTTGCTCAGTGATTTGTAATATCTACAAATGGTTATCTTTCTATGGTTAAGTAGATAAACCACCAAACAGATTACCTAAAACCACCAAGTATACCAATTCAACCAATTACCAACTGCTTAGTAATTCAAACTAAACTCATTGAAACAACCAAAAACCACCACCAAACTACCACTTACCAAAATATTTAACTTGTCAAATTACCCAATCATTAAATGCTTACTAAATCTATCAAGCTTATTAATCAACCTAAAACCACCACCCAGTTGGCAAAACTATTAAAACTAATGAATCAACTGAATATCAAACTGCTCAACCATAATAATATACTGACTACCATCAAAAATATATATAATGTTCATTTTTTTCATATATTACTTTTTATTTTACTATAAAAATTATTTTTATACTATATAAACTTGAGGGCATGTGCACCATAAATTACCAAAGTTTTATTGCAATTGGCTGAATGCTATAGGAGATCATAGATTTTGTACAAACAAACAGATTAATTTTTATATATAGATATTTAGATGGTATATTAATATAAACTAAGAGAGACTATGAAGAAGATTTTTAAAAATATATATAATTTTGGTAGATCATATATAACAGATCACCAGTTTTTAATATATTATCTTCCATATTTTGTATTTAGTATTTTAACTAAAAATTATTTTTTTTCTGAATGATAGCTAGATTGGTTATAGAAAAAGAGCTTACTTAGTATGTCAACAGCAATTTAATCTCATAGACTTTCACCAATTTAAGCCTAGCATCAAATATTTTTTTTATAAATTTTTGTATATGGTAGATCTTTTTAGTTTTTTTATTTACTAAATTATGCAATTTTTAATTATATACTACTAAACTTATATCAAATCAGAGTTTATATCAACAAAAATTATCTTATTTTTAAAATTATTTAGGTTTTGTATCTTCTTAATTTAATTTTATATAATAGTGATCTGAGATAAGTGCTATCATGTTCTTATTTAGAAGTGGTTAGTTTAGTGAGGTATTCACTGTTACTAACTAGGTATGTGTTTAAAATTAATACAGCCCAACTCAAACTTGGCATGTTTTTGTACCAATGATAAGCTATCTCTGATTTTTACCATTCTTAAATATATATTGAAGTAGAGCTATAAAATTTTATATATATATCATCTGGTATGCATAGAGCTATAACAAATAAGAGTTATATAGCTTTAATTAAATATTTATAAATTATATATATTCCAAAAATATTTAAACTATCTTACAGTATCTTAAATAATTAACTTAAAAATTAGTTTTGACTGAGTTATTGTTGCTTTTAGCTAAATAATCTAGGTTCAAAATATGGTATTAGTGCTATATTTTCTATAGGATTTTCCAAGTTAACAGAATAAAATAAGTAAGCTTCTATAAAATAAAGTATTTTTTACAAAGTACTAAGGTAATTGGTAAAATTTATGAAAGAGGTTGCAATAAACTTTGTATAAGTTCTATAATAAAAGACTAAAATAAGGTTGTATAAGATTAAGCTCAGGCAAGAGGGTAAAAATATTTATTTTCATATAAATATAAAAATATATAATGATGTTTAATCAATTATAAGTTATATTTCACTTAAGTTAAGGAAACTAGAGGACCACTTTAACTAAATAAATGAAAGCATAATAAAAACTTTGTACAGTAAAGCATAATAAAATTATTACTATATAGAATCAGGATCTAACCTACCCTGATATATTAGATGTTGATGATGCATTATGTGGATAACCATTGTATCTGTATACCTAGTAATAATCATTTAAATGCAGCTAGTAAGGGTGTTGGGACATCAATTTAATGAGAGTCCCAGTATAAATGGGATAACTTTCATTACTTATATCTTTACAAGTAGGCTACTAGATTATTTCAAAATTCTCCAAATTTTTAAAAAGAAAGTCAGGTAATTTATTAGGAGCATATTATTATTAATAGCTTATTTATTGGGTAAATTAACTATGAAGCCTTTTCAGCCAACTTGATGGCTAAAATTGCACTTTGGTGTGCCATTCTAATGTCATTTTATAGTTTCTTCCTCAAAAATATATATACTTGCAGAAAGCCATTCATTAATTACTGGGTATCTTATGTTATGTAATTATATTTGTCAGATATTTGGCCTTGCCACTGAAAAATAAGAATGTGGTAGGCCAAATTCAGCTGAAACAGGGAAATGCCAGCCCTTTGCGATTCTCCAATGCCCTTAAAAATGATTTATATAATAATGTCGAGGAGAATGGACAAAAGACCCTGGCCAATTCTTGGTGGAACCCCATTAATTGGGGCAACATGAGTTCGAAACCTGTATGGGCACATTTAATAAAATCTAATGATTGGGTTTCACCAATCTCACTATGGCCTCCAGGGAAACCAGTGAAAGGTGCTCCCCCAACTAGCACTGAGTCCTTCACACCTGCGCAGGGGCCACTCCCTTTTATAGGCGTGGTGGTAGGCCCCCAAATTGAGCAATTTTTCTTGAGTGGTGACTGGTTGGGGTACATAAAAACTCTGCCACATGGGTATATTCTACCCCAAAACCCCAACGTCCATTTCCCAAAATTTACCTAACTTTCCTCCTTGATCTGATAGGATTGACACTCATATTACCTGAATTGGAAAGCTCTGAAGCTATTCCAAACCTATCCCAAATCCCTCCAGCCTTCAAAAATAATATAAATATTAATTATTGAAAGTTGGAGGATCATGATCTCTCTTTTATCCCGCATGGCTCCAATAAACCAAAAAACCCTTATTTACTACATTTATAAGTTTATATAGTTATTTATTTTCATGGTATAAATTCCCCTATTGTTAGATTTCAGGGAGGTAAGCACCTAGTGAGCATCAAAGAAATCCCAAAATCCATCAAGTGGTGCTCACTACAGGGATGCCTGTATACCACCAAAATGACTACAAATCTAGAATCCAGAATAGCTGCATTAGAAAACCAACTAGCCAGTGCTTTGTCTCACCTCAAAAAGCTTGAGTAGCACTGTAAAAATTTTACTTTTAGGAGTTGATTATTGGAGGTCAACCCTATTAATCTTTCTACTGCACAGGTTCAGTTTCCTCATGCACCTCACGTTGTAAGTATATATATAATCCAATAATAGTATGGTGACTATTATCTGTAGTCAAGTTAGAATTATCTTCAGGCCCAACACTTCAGCCAGTATTTATGATAATACTGAATATTTCACTCTTAGGGATTTTTTCCCTATAATCCTGTCCACTTGATCTTTGTTAAGATCCTCTGGTGACAGTCTCCTTTGGCCCAACACACAGTCAGCAGCAATCCCTTAGCCATGGTTCTCTTCATCTCTAGATCCCCGCTCAGATCTCTACTCTTCTCTGAGAGTCTACCAATTATTGCTTTTGCAATAATATCCTTGAGATGGAATCTTCATGCTAGATGCTGATAGTCTAACTATTACTGAATCTACAGTCAAACTAATTATGTTCTTTACTATTTCTTATCCAACTGTAGATTTGTGTCAATGTGTGTGTTTTATTATAGTGAATTCTAGGGAATTTATAGGGGATTCAGCTGTCTAACCCTCAGTTGACACCTCTTCAATGAAACAGCAGCCGTTGTCATTGAATCACCCTTCCTCATCTTGGCAGCGATGGTCTTCCCCATCCTGACTAGGATTAAGACGTTGGACATCCTCAAGACCTCAAATAGAAAGAGTCAGAAACGTATCTAACGTTTTCCTCTTGATCCAAGCAAATTATCCATAATTGGCTAGCAACCTGCTTAGATAATGGGACCTTTTACCCATTATGGCAGGTCACTTCACTAACCAATTGATTCACTAGTTACAGGTGGCATCACTTGCCTTGTAACTCATTAAACATTCCCAATCAGTTGGTGATGAAACCTGACCAATCCCAATTGGTAACCTGATAGTTAATCACTATCAGATGCCCTTATTTCATTGGCCGCTCTGCCCGATGAGTTATTAGGTATTCATCTGGATTGATCCCCAATGGATACAACCAGATAAATATCCTAAAATCCCCCAAACATAGTTCCTCCAAACTTTGGGTCAACCGATTTCCAATTCACTTTGCCTTAGAGAATTTTTCCCCTAGCAATACCAGATAATCTAGCAGGCTGGGAATATGGGCAAAAATCCCAACACATCCCCCTCTTGCCTAGATTTCCAGCGAGAAAAAGACTGGGCATGGAAACACCACTTCAGACACCTGGCCAAATACTTCTCTGGTTTAAGTGGAGTACTTCATCAATACTCAATGCTGCTCAGGATGACCTTTGGCATATGGCATTCCTCCTCTTCCTCCTCGCTACTGCCTACTCAGATCGTGGTCCCCATGACCTCTTGTCATGCCAGGCTGATCAATTTACTTGTGATGATCTTTTTCCTGGGATTTGTTTCCCCCCATCAGGGTATATGACCTGCTGTCATACTCAGGTTTATCAGTCCAGCGTCCTCAAATTCCTGATTCTCTCCTCATCCTAGACAGGAGACTCTTGCCATCAATATTCATCTCGCAGCTTGATTAAGAATGCTTATTTATGTTTGCCTTCATTATTTTGCTCATAACCTCTTAGCTGTAAGTCATTTTTCCTCAGAAAGCTTATTTCATTAATATTATGAAATTAATTTCCTGAAATTGGAGCCTAATGGAGTGTAGGGTGCATAATGTCAACTTCTATATCAGTCTGACATCCCCCTCTAGTCCTGCTCATATGTCAAACTCAGAATCCCGCTACCAACAGCTTCTTAACAGTCTGTCAGTTTTGGACCTCTGCCTCTTCCAACAAATGAGTTGGGATGCTCGGCGGACCCTCTTCTATGGTCCTTCCAGGACTCATACGCCTATCCTGGTGCAAGCAGCTAGTCCTTCCATCAAGTTACCAGAAACGGTATCCAATCCCACCAAAACCAGGTGTGCCATTATTTCAAATAACTCTCAGCTGACTATTTCCATGCAGTCAACCCCCAAGTTGGACTTTGAAACCCTTCTGGATTTGGCTCCTTTCACTGAGGCTCTGAACATCATCATCGATGCTCCAGAGGTTATGCTGACTGCTCTAGATCATTTGTTTCTGGCTGGGTTGGATTTTCTCCCTGAGTTCCTCTTCCAACTCAGTCAATTTTACCAACCCGCGGTGCTGGTTTCTGAGCTTACAATTGGGAACAGCATTCATACCAAGCTCCCCTATGCTGAACTTCAAGCACAAGTCACCAAGGCATTGTCATTAGCACTGAATCCCTCAGATCTGGACAACCTTCTGGATCAGGATACTACCACTTATGCTCTCCACTTTGCCAGCCAAGTTCTTTAAAGTTAGTCAATGAAGCTTCCAGACTCACCTGACTTTCATTGGTCATTCAGCTTCAGCTTCCACAAAGCCCATAGTCATCGTTTACAGGATGCAATCCATTTGTTACACAACTACCTCTTCTCTGGAGCTTCCCATCACTATCTTCCATTGATGGCGCTAATTGGGGGTATGATTTGACAACCTCCCTCGAGTATTCCTTCTTTGCTGCTGGCTCACATGTCTGGTGTTCTTGATGAGGCCTGTCAGCAGGCACTCAAGACAAATCTTCTGGCACCAGTGTCTTATCAGGATTACTCAGGGGTTATTCACTAATTGCCTCTTCCTTTATTGCTGTTTTCTACCCCGCTCTGGGGTTTCATGATTGGCACCTTTCAATATATCTATTTTTCTTCCCCTAGTTGCGTTCTCTCAGGGCTCAGCGTCAGCTCAATGAATGTGGTTTTGAGTAGGACTCACCATTGCAAGTGTCCAATCGCATATCAATTTTGATGGGCTATTCCTCCCTACTGCAATCCATCCTCCCTCCCCCAAGAGGTGACATAGGCAGAATCATCCCTGCACTGAGGACAACCAATAAAAATGAAAAATTTTATAAAAATATATTGGCTTTTTATCTACACTTTTTATATATATTTTTTCAAAATCTTTTATCAATTTTTTTTATTTTTATTTTTTATTTTTTCCTATGGTACTTGACCTTGTTTTGGTTCAGAGGTCCATCTTTTCCCCAAACTGGATCCTGGGCACTTAAAATTACCAGTTTTCTATGGTTTAGAGGTCCTTTTTTCAGACTTAACCATCTAGATTGGTTCAGAGGTCCTTTTTTCAGACTTGACCTAATCATTAGGACATGACCAACTTAATGGTTCATCAGGTCCTTCAGGAACTCTTTTTTTTTTTTTTCTTTGATCCATCGCTTTAAATTTTTAGTGTGGACTCAATTTACTACTCTTCCATCTAAGAGATTCTTGATGGAATAAGCATTGGTCACAGTCTTGGCGATTACTTTGAACAGACCCAACCATAATGCATCCAACTTGTTTCTTTATCCAAAATCATATTTAATGCAATAGGCAACTCTTTCTCCTATTCAATATTCTAATGGTGGTCAGTTTTTATCATCTGTCAATTTCGCTTGTATCCTTTTCTTTAAGGTAGTATCAAATGCTTGCAATTGCATATTGATCAGGTGCGCTTGTCAGTCAGTTCAGGTATTGTTTGGTACTCATCCCCAACGTAGGTTCTACTACCTAATATAATATTGGTGGTAATGTGGCCTTCCTCCCATAAAGTAATTCAAACGGCGTCTTTCCCGTCACCATATGATGACTGATATTGTAGGCAAATGTCAACGAACTTAGGTACATTCCCCACATGGAAGTTCTCCATGTGACTAGCTTCCTCAGCGTCATGGCCAGCGTCCCATTGACCCATTCTATCAGTCCGTTCATCTCTGGCCAATATGGTACTAACACAACTCCCCCAGATCCCCATTATTTTGTTTAGCCTCAGGATCACATGGGACATAAAGTTGGTTCCATTATCGTTCAGTATAACTTGTGGACACCCATGCCAGTATACTACTTGATCCAGGATGAATCTCGCAGTACTGGTAGCATCAACTCGGGTTAATGCTTTCATTTCAACCCATCTCGTCAGATGATTGATGGCCACTATGATGTATTTCACTCCTCCTGTACTCATTGCCAACGGTCCCATCACATCAATAGATACCATGTGCCATAAAAATCCAGGTCAGACTAGTCAGTATACAGTTGTATTCTTGTGCGGTTTATGCAGTTGGCATTCCATGCAACAAGCCAGATGGTCCGCAACATCATAATTAATCAATTCCCAGTAATAATACTGGCAAATATGGTCAGTCATTTTTCTCAGGCCTCCATGCCTGACAACCTTATGAGCAGCTAGAACAATTGCTGCTCTCTCTGACAGTTTTGAGAATAATAGCCATTTCCCATTTATCATCTTGAATACTTTTCCATCCATGGTCTCAGTGTTTTCAATCGCTTTTTGAAGTGCACCTTGGATTTCTTGAGGCTCATCCTCAATTCTTCCTTTGACCATTCTCTGGAATAGCTCATCCACCTGCAGATATATCAACTGGACCATTGATAACCGCGATAAGCCATCCACGTTCTGGTGAGAAGCCCCCACTCAGTGGACTATCTTGTAATCATAAGCCTGAAGCTTGAGTGCCCATCAGGCCAGTCATCCTTCAGGTTCCCACAGATTGTGCAGCCAATGCAACGAAGAGTGGTCCATCACCACCTTAAAGTGCGTTCCATGGACATACACCCAAAACTGTTTACAGGCATAAATGACTGCAAGGCATTCACGCCCAGTTACAGTGTAATTTCTATCTGCAGCAGAGAGTGTCTGGCTCACATATGCCACCGGATGTTCATCCCCACGTTCATCTACTTGGCTCAGTATGGCGCTGATTGCCATCAATGAAGCATCAGTTTGAATGATAAACTACCAATCAAAATTTGGATATTTCAGAATTGGCAAATTTATCAGGTACCAGCATAACTCATCAAAAGAGTCCTGAGCCTCTTCATTCCATACAAATCCTTTTTTGGTCCTTTAAGATGAATAAAAGGGCTCAGCTATTTGGGTGAAGTCCCAAATAAATCTTCTATAGTATCCAACCATCCCAAGGAATACTTGGATGTCTCAGACACTCTTTGGCACAGCCATCTGTTCAATAGCTGCTATCTTCTGGGGTTGCAGCTGCAATCCATTTGCATTGATCACAAATCCCAGGTATTCAAGCTCCTTCTTGAAGAAGTGGCACTTCCATGGCTTGATCTTCAGGTTAGCCGTGGGCAGTCTCTTAAACACTTCCTCCAAGTGCTGAAGGTGATCAGTAAACGTCCTAATGAACACATTTATATCATCCAGATATACCAGGATGCACGACAACTTCAGGTCGCTTACTACCGCGTCCATGGCCCTCTGGAATGTTGCAGGCGCATTGCAAAGACCCTGGGGCATCCTAGTCAGCTGGTATAAACCCTGTGCGGTGATAATCGCACTTTTTCCTAGTCTTCTGCTGGCAAGTTGATCTGCCAGTATCCTGAGATTAGGTCCATTGCAGAGAAATACTTCGCTTCTCCTAATCAGTCTAGCGCATTGTTGATCCTCAGTAGGGGATACAAATCCTTCTTCATAATTTTATTCAGCCTCCAATAGTCAATCACCACCCAATTTGATCCATCTTTTTTCTTTATGATCAAAATGGGCTTACCCAGGGACTTGATGACGGAACTGGAAGCCCATGCTTTACTAGTTTGCTGATCTCATCTTCCACTACCACTTTGGCGGCTTTCAATCTTTAGATTAGTCTCATTCTTATCAGTAAATTTTCTCCAGTGTCAACTTTGTGAATTATGCCTTGTGCGCATCCCAAATCGTGATCATCCTGAGTGAATATTTCCCAATATCTCAAATAATTTGAGCACCTCCTCCTTCTGCCCTTCCAGAAGATCTGCAAGCTGCTCTCAATCAACTAATAAGTTGATGCTTTTGGCCACTCTGGCCAGTAATCCCATTTCCTTGAGAGATCCAAAATCATGGAATCATCTCAATTCTGCCATCAGGATTAAATGAATAAATGCAATGATTTGTTTTTCCTTAATCTTCATCGGTTTTTTGCTTAAATTCACCAAGAGAAATTTTATTTCTCCATGGCCTGGAATAATTATCCCAGGAGCTACCCAAGGATCCACTCTGGACTTCTTCCAGGGGCTTCCAACTTCTCCATACAACAACTCCAGAATCTCTAGAGTCAACCCTGTGTTGACTATCATCTGCAATCCGGCCAGTATGGTTTCTTCCTTCTTGATCCACAAAGGAATTCCCCAGTTCTCTAGGATTTCAGCTGGCATCTCCTGTCACTTCCTACCAACTAATTGGTACTGAATCGGTACAATGCTGTCATTGTATATCAAGTTGATGAAGTTATTTCTCTGGTTCAATGGAACTTCACCATTTTTTTGATATACTAATGGTAACGTCTGACCCAGGATGGTCAACATATTATCCTCAAAGTTACATTTAACTCTGTATTTCTGCAGAAACTCCTTTCTGATCAGGATATCATAGTTTTGATTTGCCAAAACTATTGCTGGCACGGATACCACCAATGACCCAAATCATAGTGGTAGCACACTATACGCTCCACAGAAAATGGTGGTGTTCAGCCCAGTTGTTCTGTATTCCTTCTTGTGTTCCAAGTCTGGAGATCTTCATCTTCTTCACCAGCTTGGTTGACACAATATTGATGGGCGCTCCACTGTTGACTATTGCCTGCACCCTCACTCAATTCACCTGAATATCTATATACATACACTTTAAGTATTGTGATAGAGTATCTACTGAGTGAATTGTGGCATTATTAGCCAAACCTAGAGTATTAAAATAATCTGCACTGATGATTCAGGAAACAATTCCTTAATCATGCCAAGGGGAATTGACAGGTTGGCCTCATCTAAGCAAATATTGGTTAACTCATCAGGATTTTCAGCAGTCTATATCTTCTCTGCCAGTTGTTGGGTGTACGGCTGGGCAACCTCTTGAGCTATCTTGGGGTCAATCTTCTTTGCCCCAGCTCTGGCCACGGTGTTTATGTCCATGTTGACCACTTGATATATTTGATCCTGCTCATCATCCACAAACAGATCACTAATATCTATTTCTTTGTTCATAATATTGGGAGGAACTGGTTTCTCCCCCGTTCTAGACTGTTCCTTGTCTAGACAGTGGGACCTTTTCCCAAATCCTTGCCAGCTGCTGTCTCCTTAGCCTGGACCATATAAGCTTGATCCTTCATCTTTTTGCAGTGTGCAGCGAAATGCCCTTTCCCACCACACTGAAAGCAGACCTTTTCCTTCTTGTTTAACCAATTGTAATCCTTGGGCTTATTCCCCAGCACAGTTTGGTTAAAAGTCTCCTTTGCTCCTTCACCTCCCTTTGTGGGATTCAAACTTTGGACCGGATTTGACTTGAAGCTTCTATTTGGAGCATCAAAAGTTGCTCTCAAAATCTTCAAATTGTCTACCATTTGCGAGGTAGTTATCTCAGTCACGAATACAGTAGACATCATTTGATGCAAATCACAATAGGGCTGAAGGGCCACTTGCAAGGCGATTCCTGCATCAAAGTCATCTAACATCTTCGCTCTGGCCAGAATCTGCAATTCCTGGTAGAATCAATCTGCAAAGCTTGCAAGTGACTAATCTTTATGGAATTGAATTCCCATTTAGTCTTGCTTGCATTTCAACATGCGGGTTGGACTGCCAAATTCCTTTATATTGCCACCTTAGCCTCAGCATAAGACCAGCTGTCCCCCTCCAGGTGGGGTAACACCAGATTCTGGCAATCTGTGTTTAAGCAGTTCATGACTGTCAACGCCTTCTGACGATCCCCATATCCATTCATGGTCATGTTGAATAGTTGGAAAAACGCTGGGGCATTATCCCAATGTAATGTAGGCAAATTAGGGGTCACCCTGAATTCCTCCAAGTCAGTTTGGGCTGACTCTCTCAGTTTGTGTACTTGGTTTACTTGCGGAGTGTCATCGGGTTTCATCTCCAAAATAGCATTGAATGCAGGCGGCATATTTTTTGGGGTATTCATTTTCCCAAGTATTGTTCAAAGACTTCCTTCTTTGGCATCATTGGCCACGTCAGACTTGCTTGCACTTCTGTGTGCTTTCAATTTCTCTATTTCTTTCAATAACTTCTCAATGTCCACACCAAATTTTCTCAAATGAACGTGATCCGCTTCACATTCCATATTCAGAAATAGGACCACTTGGATGAGGTCTCCTTCTTTCTTCTTTAACAAGTTTACTTTGCCAAGTAACTCATTCCCAAAGTTGGCTACGTTGTCAACTCCTTCCTCCACCTTGGTTACTCATTCCTCCAAGGCCATGAACTCCCGGTGGTCTGCAGAGTTTAAGGCGTTCTGGTTCACTGTGGCAATCTCAGTCCACAACCTAGGCATCTCTTCTTTGTATGACATTCTAGATAAATTCTTCTACTCAACTACCCCTATAGTGAGCACCAACTTGTAAAAATTTTACTCTTAGGAGTTGATTATTGGAGGTTAACCCTAGTAATCTTTCTACTGCACAGGTTCAGTTTCCTCATGCACCTCACGTTGTAAGAATATATATAATACAATAATAGTATAACAACTATAAACCGTAGTTGAGTTAGAATTATCTTCAGGCCCAACACTTCAGCTGGTATTTCTGATAATACTGAATACCGCACTCTTAGGGATTTGTTCCATATAATCCTGTCCACTTGATCTTCGTTAAGATCCTCTGGTGACAGTCTCCTTTGGCCCAACACACAGTCAGCAGCAATCCCTTAGCCGTGGTTCCCTTCATCTTTAGATCCCTGCTCAGATCTCTACTCTTCTCTGAGAGTCTACCAATTATTGCTTTTGCAATAATATCCTTGAGATGGAATCTTCATGCTAGATGCTGATAGTCTAACTATTACTGAATCTACAGTCAAACTAATTATGTTCTTTACTATTTCTTATCCAACTGTAGATTTGTGTCAATGTGTGTGTTTTATTATAGAGAATTCTAGGGAATTTATAGGGGATTCAGCTGTCTAACCCTCAGTTGACACCTCTTCAATGAAACAGCAGCCGTTGTCATTGAATCACCCTTCCTCATCTTGGCAGCGATGGTCTTCCCCATCATGACTAGGATTAAGACGTTGGACATCCTCAAGACCTCAAATAGAAAGAGTCAGAAACGTATCTAACGTTTTCCTCTTGATCCAAGCAAATTATCCATAATTGGCTAGCAACCTGCTTAGATAATGGGACCTTTTACCCATTATGGCAGGTCACTTCACTAACCAATTGATTCACTAGTTACAGGTGGCATCACTTGCCTTGTAACTCATTAAACATTCCCAATCAGTTGGTGATGAAACCTGACCAATCCCAATTGGTAACCTGATAGTTAATCACTATCAGATGCCCTTATTTCATTGGCCGCTCTGCCCGATGAGTTATTAGGTATTCATCTGGATTGATCCCCAATGGATACAACCAGATAAATATCCTAAAATCCCCCAAACATAGTTCCTCCAAACTTTGGGTCAACCGATTTCCAATTCACTTTGCCTTAGAGAATTTTTTCCTAGCAATATCAGGTAATCTAGCAGGCTGGGAATATGGGCAAAAATCCCAACAAGCACTCTTCACAAAGCTCTATTATATGTAAACCTCCTTTCTGAGACAAGTTCATTTCTGGTGAGGCCAGTATTACCTCCTTTCTTTATGTTTATGAATCTGTGATGGAAGGAGCGACTGACCACCAAATACCAGATTTATTCTTCCCTGTTTGAATCAAAATGGCTCAAGAGATCATGGTTCCTCAAATGGCCACTCTTACCACCTGGACGGAGGTCAAACAGGCGCTTATAAATGAGTTTGGTTCAAAGCAGAGCTTACAACGGCAAAAGCAGGCCTTCATGTGCCTTATTCTACAAGAGGGTGAATCAATCCCCTCATTTGTTGAGCGTTTCTATAGCAAAGTTCAACCTTAGTTGTTGGCTAAACTGCTTTCTCTAGATGATGCTATTGCAGCTATCATGGCTAGTTTGGCAGCTTACCCCTCTTTAGCAATGCATATCTCTGCAGTCAAGCATACCTTTTAAACTGTATGGGATATCAAAGAGGCACTTCTTGCAGTAGCTGACATTTATGAGTCTGAACTTTTTCAAGATGTGCAAAAGTGGGACGCAACTTTGACCTTTTCAGCATCGTCTATGGCTGTATCCCAATGGAACCTAGCTGCTGAAGGGCTTCCATGACCTGACACTCCTCCACCGTGTGATAACCAGAAATTATTGGCAGTTAAGTACCAACGCTTTCCCCCAGCTTCAGGTTTAAAAGCTCATTTTAAGAAAGCAATTATCTCTTTTCCTGGTCCCTCACTTGCTGAGCAGTCTACTATTATGAATAACGCATCACACCCTCCTAAGTCACTGCTTAAATCCCCCTCAGCATCAACTCAGGCCGTTTCTAGTCCAAACCCTGCTGAGATGGGGCCTTCCAAGCTGATCCCTCCTAAGGCAACTGTTAAAGCCATTACACTTCTTCCGTCTTTCCCAAAAGTTGGTACAGCCATGATGCTCCCATCAAAAGTTAAAAGGGTAGATGAAAAGTAATAAAGCCCTTTCCTGTGAGAAAAGTAAGCCAGTTTCTATGCCCCCGCTTAGTAGCTCGTTGAGGTGCATTGACAATCCCTCTGATGACGAGTCTGAGGGGGTGATGAAGATGCAGGCTATTATGTTTTGGGAGCGCCAATGGAAGTTCAAGTTCTGGATAGATTGAGGCCAGAAAGAATTGATGTTGGCATTATCCCAAGACGAACCTACCTTCAACAGTTGCTAAGATTTTCAGAGGTGATTGATACCGCTAGTGATGCAGACCAGCTTATTGGGACAGTGATACAATCCATCCAGCAGGTGCATACCCTCCAATATATAAAAGAAAACTACCCTGAGATGGCTAAACGCCTTTCTTCCACACTCCGCTTTAAGGAGGTCCTTGCCCTCCCCCTACTTTTGGTACCACCATAACCAAGGTAGAGGTAGTTATAAATAAAGTGCGCATTCTAGCCATCCTTGATAATGGTGCTCCAGTGAATGTGGTATCATCAAAGCTCATTAAGAAAATTAAGCTAGCACCAGATCTGGGCTATTCTCAAGAGTATGGAACTGCTGGGCCTAACAATACTGAGATATTGGAGCCTACTCTTCTCTACCCATAAGAATTGGGAAGCTCTTACTTGCTGCGCCTGCGGTGGCTTTGGAAAACAATGCCTACAATATGCTCCTTGGTACTTGATTCATTATTGAGTATGAGGGAATCCTTAATATGAAACAGGGATTTTTATCCCTACTAAATTATGAGGTTCCCCTAGTCTTTACAAATAATGAGCCTAATAAGAAGGAATATACATGTGTAGTGGAGTACCCTTCTTCCGCCCTCACCCTTATTTATACCACATCATCTTGAAACTCAAAAAAACTGCCTGACTCTGTGGATGGGTTAGAGGGTATACCATTGTATGCGTCAGAAGAGGTAGTTGTCAGAGCGGGTGAACAAAAGGTGATAGACATCAAAATTACTATGCAAATCCTCCGCAACTGCCTTCTGCACTTAACAAGCGTTGATGGAATAAGCCCTTTGGAACCTCAGGTGTTGCCAGGTATCTTAGACCCTGCCTACCAGCAACTATTAATCTTCTGTTGGGGAACATCACCAACAAGGATATGGTTGTAAAGAAGCATCAGGAGATTGGAAAAGCCCTGTTACTTCCCATTGATGACATCCAACAAATCCATTATATTGGGTCTATGCTAGATATGGGAATACCCAATGACCAAATGATCTGCGCTTTGCCCAACGTGCAGATCTCTGATAAGTTAACTCCAGCTGAGCTTAATAAAGTTCATTCCTTACTGAAGTCCTTTAGTGACATCTTCTCCAAATCTGATACTGACTATGGGCATATGAAGGGCTGGTGCCACACCATTGATGTTGGGGATGCTAAGCCTATTTGATCCAAGCCTTATCAGAAATCCAAAGTTGAGGAGCTCCAGATGAAAACGGAGCTTAAACAGTTACTGGACACTGGGATACTAGTGCCTTCTCAAAGTCCCTGGTCATCTCCTCTTTTTCTCATAAAAAGAAAAATGGTGGCCATTGAGTAGTTAAGGACTATCATAAGCTGAATAACCTCATCAAGAAGGACAGCTACCCCATCCCCCAAATTGATGACGCTCTAGCCCAACTCTATGGGTCTAAATCTTTTACGCCATGGACTTGGCTAGCGGTTACTGGAAAATGAACCTCTCTCCACAAGACTAGGAAAAGTGTGCACTTATCTGCAGTGAGGGTCTTTTCCAACCTACTCGATTACCACAAGGGTTGCGCAATGCACCTGTATCTTTCTAGCAAGCCATGGACCACATTTTGCAGGACCTGAAGCTCAGTTGTGTCATTGTATATTTAGATGATATCACTATTTTTTCCCCAAACCTTTAATGAGCATCTTTCTCATTTAAAAGAAGTTTTCCAATGGTTGCGGACCTCTAACATTACATTGAAACCCTCCAAATGTATTTTCTTCCAAAAGAAGTTGGACTTCATGGGGCACGCCATCTTGTCTGATGGGATCCAGCCTCTCCAGGATAAGGTTGAGGCGATATCAAAGTTTCCTGCTCCCAAAAACCTACACAATATTCAGGTGTTTTTGGGTATGATGGGGTACTACCATCAATTCATCCCCAAATTTGCTCAGCTCAGTGAACCCCTTGTATGACTATTAACTAAAAACACCCATTTTCAGTGGGGAGTAGAACAACAAGCCGCTTTTGAAACGCTAAAGAAACTGTTGCAGCAACGTCCTATCTTGCGGCACCCTGATTAAGGTAAACCATTTATGCTGTTTAATGATGCTTCTGACTATGCAGTTGGAACTATCCTGGACAACTGGATGAGCATGGGGTTGATCATCCCGTTTCATATTTTAGCAAAATGCTCTCTAAAGCTGAACGCAACTATAGTGTCACAGAGAAGGAATGCCTAGCCGTGTTTCTTGCTGTTAAACATTACCGCCCTTTCTTATATGGGACCTCATTTCAAGTGGTCACTGATCATGCCTCTTTAAAATGGTTGCAAAATATGAAGGATACTACTGGGCGGCTGGCACGCTGGGCTTTAAAGCTCCAGCCTTATGATATGACCATTGTACACCGAGCTGGGACAAGTCACATGAATGTTGATGGGTTGACTCAGCTGCCCATCCTTCATTTAGATAATAGTGAAGCAGAGCGGTTACATGATCTTCTAATGACCTCTGATGCTTGGGAGGATGAGGATGAACCAGTTCAGAAGATGCTAGCTCGCCATTCTCATAACACAAAGGCAGATAATGGGCATCTATATAAAAAAGTGGGGGTGAAGTGGTTACCCTACCTCCGACCTTCAGAGCGATTACCTGTCATTATGGAGTCTCATACCCTCCTAGGTCATAGTGGAGTGCGGAAAACCTATGAGTGGGTAAAAGAACGTTACTATTGGGAGGGAATAATGGAGACCATAATTGAAGCCTTGGATGCCTGTTTAACATGCAAGAAGCAGTCCAACTTCAAAAAAAGTATCAATATCAGCCTACCCCCCTCAACAGCCTTTCCACACAATAAGTCTTGATGTGGTTGGTCCTCTTCCCCAAACTACAGGTGAAAATCGATTTATATTGGTTGGCATTGATCACTTTACCAAATGGGTTGAGGCAGCGGCTATCCCGGCTCAGACAGCTAAAGCCACAGCCACTTTCCTCCACCAGTACATCTTTACCCAAAATGATTGCCCTCAAGTTTTGCTCTGCAACAATGGTAAAAACTTAACCTCCCAAGTGGTGAAGATTCTCACAACGTCTATGGGCACCCAACAGCTCTTTTCCGCCCCCTACAACCCTTCAACCAATGGTACAGTGGAAAGAGAAAATGGGACACTGGTTTCTATCTTACAAAAAATGGCTACCTCAGATCCCCTCCACTGGGATCAGTACTTACCCAGTGCCCTCACGGCCTACCACATCAGCTATCATCGGGTCCTTAAAATGTCATTTTTTCAAGTATTGTATGGACAAGAACCTGGGGTTCCAGCCTTACTCGCTAAAGATATCTTCAATGACAAAGCTGATCCTGAGCAAGCTATGAAGAAGTTAGCCCATCATATTATACAGTTGCAACCTGAGGCAATGACAAAGTTAGCAAAGGCAGTTACCAAAGAGGGACAGGCTGCAAATGAGCTCCAGGCCCCTCTTCCCTCTTTCCAAGTGTCTGACTTGGTGCTTTATTATCATAATTGTATTACCCCAGAAGGGAGAAACTTGGGTCCATCTGGGAAGGACCATTTTCAATTATATATAAGCAAGGGGATGGGTATTCAATCAAATCCCTCACCTCCAGAGTTACTATAAATTAGGTCCATGGATGCTTTCTATGGCCTTATTCGCCCCCCAACATTCTTGAGGGGGGTGATGTCAGATATTTGGCCTTGCCACTGAAAAATAAGAATGTGGTAGGCCAAATTCAGCTGAAACAGGGAAATGCCAGCCCTTTGCGATTCTCCAATGCCCTTAAAAATGATTTATATAATAATGTCAAGGAGAGTGGTCAAAAGACCCTGGCCAATTCTTGGTAGAACCCTGTTAATTGGGGTAACACAAGTTCAAAACCTGTACGGGCACATTTGATAGATCTTATGATCAGATTTCACCAATCTCACTACAGCCTCCAGGGAAACCAGTGGAAGGTGCTCCCCCAACCAGCACTGAGTCCTTCACACCTGCGCAGGGGCCACCCCTTTTATAGGCGTGGTGGTAGGCCCCCAAATTGAGAAATATTTCTTGAGTGGTGACTGGTTGGGGTACATAAAAACCCTGCCACATGGGTATATTCTACCCCAAAACCCCAACGTCCATTTCCCAAAATTTACCTAACTTTCCTCCTTGATCTGATAGGATTGACACTCATATTACCTAAATTGGAAAGCTCTGAAGCTATTCCAAACCTATCCCAAATCCCTCTGGCCTTCAAAAATAATATAAATATTAATTATTGAAAGTTGGAGGATCATGATCTCTCTTTTATCCCCGCGTGGCTCCAATAAACCAAAAACCCTTATTTTACTACATTTATAAGTTTATATAGTTATTTATTTTCGTGGTATAAATTCCCCTATTGTTGGATTTCAGGGAGGTAAGCACCTAGTGAGCATCAAAGAAATCCAAAATCCAACAATATTATATGTGTTAGGGAGGATACCCCAGTGGTAGAGTATGGAACCTCTACCACTGCCTCCCAAGTTTGATCCCAGTAATGGACTTTGGGTAGGGGATGATTTTGACTGTGTTGTTTTTGCGCGCCAATGCCCCAAACTGAGATAGCAAATAGCAAAGGCAGTCCATGGAGTTCCTGGCCTATCATATGCTGCGCATGGAGGTTTTCCAGGTTTTATCCTCCTTTCCCATTTTCTTCACTTCCCTAATCAGTGCGGTACCGTCCCCAGGTCAGCCCACCTCAAATAAAATTTAAATTTTAAATTTTTAACAATATTATATGTGTCATTTAGATTCCCCTCTACATTTCTTTCTATATTATGAGTATAACTCATACTTATCTTCCTTTGACATTGCATTAAAATAAACTAACCATAAGAATATTATCAAACCACAAAAAGGTGATTTACCTCAACATATTCTGTATCTTCAACTTTCAGGCCATTTTTATTTATCTCCTTAACCCTGACTGGGTTTGTTTTCAACAGAGATGTTAATGAATTACTGGACATTAATTTTCCCTTTCAAACTTGATCAAAACTTTCTTTTTTTAGTACTAGATGGTCCCATTGATCAAAACTTTCTAATGTAAGTTTATGAGACATCCTGATTGCTTTTAAGAATTATTTATAATTTTTTATAGATTCTGTATTTTAAATTAAATTTCATAGTTAGCCCAACATATCAACTGTTTTCATCTCTTTGAGTTAAAAGCTAGCAGGGGTGATTGAATCTTTCCCACATAAAGGGATTGTAACTGGAAGATTACTTGTATATCTTAATCTTAAAGTCTGAGTGTTGCAGCCACCACTCAAGGACATATGCCTTTAAATGGTTAATCTTAAAACAAACATTGATAACAACCCTTCTTACCTCTATTCAATACCAGAACAGTGAATCTGGCGTCACCAAAATGATGGCGCATGGTCATATCTTTTAGTATTTATTAGATGATGTGTGATAAAAGCATAAGCTGCCCTCTACCCAGAACAACATTTTACCCTAGAATAATCACAAAGTTAAAACATTAATCTACTCATAGACATTCAATCTATCTATCAACTCATTAAAAAGGAGATGTGGTGGCAAATGCAAAGAGAGACCCACAAATTGTATCACCATTATGATGTCAATGTGAAGACTGGTCCAGGTTGTAGGTATAGGATCTTTAATTATTAGTAGGATTGAGCTGTGGCAGCTGAATTACTTCAAATATAAAGCTCAAGTCAAAGTAGACTTTAAACAGGAATAAATCAACATAAACAATTAATCAAAAAAGTATACTGTTAAAGTCAAAAAGTGTTTCTAATATATGAAACTAATTTCTGTGCCTTAAATGGAGACAATGATGAACAGATGACAATATATGGCAAGACTATAGAGCAAATTTGTTGAGAGCAAGACAAAAAATTGTTTATTTTTGTGAGAAAATATATTTATAATATCTAATGTCTTGAGGAGCCAACTAGATGGGTTATAATGCACAAAAAACTATAGAAGGTGGTAACCACTTCATCAGGTAGGGGCAGCATTCAACAGAGGCACATATATCCTTTGAGGTGGTTGTAGTCCTATTAGAATTTCTTTGTCTATAAAACTATTTACATAGTTTTACTTTACTGACTTTCTCATTTATAATTTAAGTAGAAAAAGCAAAGGTATAATAGACTAAATTATAGGTTAATTAGTAGAGGATATATTTATAATTTTGTATTAATATAATGTAAGGTTATGAAAGTAGGGGTTATAAGGGTGTTTAGCCTGGCAGATAAAACTGCTTCCACCCTAGTGCAGGTTTCAATTTTGAAACCTGTACTGGCTAAAAAAATTCTTGGTGTGGTATATTTGTCCCAAGGTTGATCCACCTCAAATACTTTTATGAAAGTAGGGGTTATATATAGTTATTTATGCTAAAAAATTATAAATATAAAATGAAAATAACATTATTATATAGAGGTCAAAAGGATGATTTTTGGGCATTAGAGCCTTAATTGTAAGAATCTCAAATAATTAGATATCTATAGTC